>VZRS01007958.1:0-34540 GCA_013398055.1 Ifrita kowaldi | reverse complement strand
GCCCGGCCGGTCCCCGCTGCAGCCGCGCCTCGTCGCCGGGCGAGTTCACGACGGTGCAGGTGGTGGTGAACTCTCCGCGCCGCTCCACGCGGACGTAGGGAGCGAAGGGCGGGGCGCGGCTGTCCGCCCGCAGCCGCTTGCAGGAGATGTACTTCAGCCGGATCTCGGGCTCGGCGGGGTGCAGCAGCGGGGCCTGCTGGGGCTGCCGCCGCCGCTTCCCGCGGCTCTTGCACCGCGCCGGCACCGCCTTGGCCTTGCCGTGGCCCAGACGCTTCCGCTGCCGCTTGGAGTAGCCGTTGTAGTTGGAGTGGTTGGCCCGCGGCTTCGGCCCCCGCGCCGACCCGGCGGCGGAACGTCCCTCAGGAGGGCCGTCGCTGCTCCCCGCCTCCTTCTCCTCAGTCTTTGGTTTCTTCTCTCGAGGCGCCTCCTCCGCACCGCCCGGGCCGGCCACACGCTCCCGGGGCAGCGGTGGTGGCAGTGCAGGGCTCAGGGGCGCCTTGGCCATGCCCAGCGCTGCCGCTTTGCCCTTGCGGTTCCTCTTCTTGGGCAGGAGCCCCAGGTTCTTGGCCACCATGTTGGGGCTGGCCTGCGTCCCCGGCGTTGACCCACAGGCCTCCCCCTGGCAGCCATCATGGGACAGCTTCTTCCCACCACCCGGCTTCCCCTTTGGTGCTCGGCCATTGGGGTTCCGGCAGAGCGGCTCAGCCACCGGCACTGTGGGCACCTTCTGTGTTGCCGCCAGCTTGGGCAGCCGTGCGTCGCCCACTGCCACAGCCACCCCGCTGTGTTTCACCACCCGCTCTCGCTCCGCCCCAGCTGCGCTCAGGGAGGAGCCATAGGCAGCCACGGTGGCTGCCACTGCTGTGGCTGCTGGTTTGCAGGTGAACTTCTTCAAGTTGGGTGAGGTGATCTTCTGGACGATGGCCTCCAGCTTGAGACCGCGGCCCTTGCGGGGAGGCAGCACTTTGGTCTTGGTGGCCTCCTGGAAGGCAGCCCGGGAGGTGATCTTGATGCAGACATCAGGGGCCTCCTTTGGCAGGGGGGGCTTCAGGATGGCTTCACCAGAGCTCTTGGGGGGCAGCTTGGCTTTCACCTTCTTGGCCACTGGCATCTTCTTGAAGAGGCTGGGGGGACCCTCTGGCTTCTCCTCCTTCACGCCACCGCTGTTGCTCCGCAAGACCAGGTTCCTCTTCTTGGTGGGGATCGGGGAGATGAAGGTGGACTTCCTCTTCAGTGAGTGCAGGGGCCGCTCTGACATCTTGCCCCCCATGCCTGGCCCCGCTTTGGGCAGCTTCATCCGGGCACCCACCTTGCCCTCCTTGTGGGGGCTGCCCGGTGCTGGCAGCTTGAAGGCAGGTGGGAGGTGGTTGTTGGATATGAGCTTTTTGGGCGCCTTGCAGTTCTTCAGCCGGACATCAGCTGCCCGCTTGCCCCTCTGCCGCTTGGTGTAGAAAACCTCCTGTGTCTTTGTCCGGGAGCGCAGGATCATCGACCGCTGGTCCCTCTCCCCAGCTTCCACCGCGTCCCCCTCCAGCGGTGTCGGCCCTGCCACCTCCTCTGCCGCCACCAAGCCAGGCACTAGGAGGGTGGCATCACTGGTGTTTTGGACCACCCTGGGGGACGGTCGGCTGTTGCGCTTCCTGGTTTTGAAAGCCACCCGCTGCTTCACGCCGCAGCCAGGCTTCTTCCCCAGCTTCTCCTGGTGCGCGGGGGCTTTCAGTCCCTCCAGCGGGGCGGGGGCGCGGGGCTCGGCCAAGGCGGTGAAGGAGCGGGTGCACATGCGTGCCGGCAGGCCCTCGGCTGGAAACCGGGGCGTTTGGCTCTGGGCGCTCTTGCTTGGTACCTCCATCTGTCCGTCTGACCCCAGGCAGGCACCGGCCACACTGCTGACTGCTGGCAGCTCATCGAATGGACTCAGCACGGTGCTGCCAGGGCCATCCCCCTCTGGCAGCCGGCAGTGGACCCTCTTGTTGCGGAGGCTCTTGCCCCGTGAGACAGGCTCCATCTTCCCCAGCACATTTTCGGGTGTGAGTTGCTGCTTCACCATGACCGATGAGGCGGATTCAGCATCGGCTGCCTCCAGGTGGGACGTCTCCCCTCCGCCATTCTCCTCCTCAGGCTGGATGTGGGGCAGGGAGGATTTGAACCAGCTCTTCACCTTGGTCTCCGTGCCCACAGCAGGGCCCAGCAGGATGACGGACTGGCCAGAGAGGCGTGGGGTGGGAGCTGAGCTCTCCTTCTCCACTGTGCTGACAGTCTCCTCGGCAGACACAGGCACCTCACTGGACGACAGCACGGCTGGCATCTCTGGGGGCTTGGGTGGTGAGGCATCGTATGTCACTGACTTCTGCTCCGAGCCAGCCAGCTCACAAAGTGAGGAGTACTCCTCTGCCTCCAGGTCTGACTCCTTCAGATCCGGTGAGGAGATGATGGGGATCTCGCTGAAGTCCCCAGCTGAGCAGCAGTGCCGGGTGTCCTGCAGCCACCTCTCGCTGTCTGCCTTTGTTGCTTCATCGTAGGTCAGTGTCTCCTCCTCCTCCTCCATCACCTGCTGGCCGAAGTCCTGGACTGACTCGCTCTTGGCTGGTTGCTCTCCATCGCACAGGTCCAAGCTGCAGGCGTTTTTTTTCTCCTTGCAGGAGCTCACCAGTTTGCTGGGGAACAAGCCCTTGGGGAGGTCGGTGGCCTGGAGGTCCTTCCACCGCAGGCAGGCCTCCCCCAGGCTCTCCTCCGGCCACTCAAAATGCTCCATGGCATTCTCAGATGCCACCGAGTTGGCAGTGGTGTTTGAGTAGCAGCTGTAGCCGGTGGCTCCCGCACTTGACGTCGCTGCCGGGATGCTGGGCTTGGAGTTGAAGGCGAGTGGGGCAGTGTCCTTCAGCACATCCTTGGTTTCAGTGGCTGTGAACTCCACCTGGGGACCCTCATACACCTCCTCGCTAAAGTCCTTCCCCGTGCTGGCCCCTGAAGCTTTGTCCAACTTGAGGGGCTCGGTGAGCGTGCTGGAGTCACCCTGGCTGGGCCAGGCACCCTTCACCATGGAGTCCAGGCTGGGCCGGTGATTCTCCAGCTGGAAGGGGGACTTAGTGGCCTCCTTGCTCAGCATGGGCAAGTTGGCCCAGGCTTTGTCCGCCTTCTCGCTGATGGCATCCTGCAGGACGATGATCTCAGAAGCCAGCTCCTCCTGGGACAGGGCGCTGAGGAGCAGCCGGGGGCAGTCCCGTTCATTGGTCACATACTTGGTGAAGGTCTCCAGGGGCAGGGTGGCGTGGATACTCTGGAAGGAGTCATCTGATTTGGTGGACATGTCATCGGGGGAGGTCACAGAGCAGGTGGACACTGACTCAGGCTTTGCCTTGGAGTTGCTGTTGACACGGGCAGGGCTGCGGTTCTGGTTACAGTACAGGAAACTCCTCTCCAGCTGGTCCTCTGATCCACTGAGATAGTCAGTGTCCTGTGTCTCAGCGTGGACAGACTGGGGGGTGCTCAGCGGGTCAGACAGGGGGGTCCCCACCTGCTCTGCCGAGTAGGTGCTGCTCTCAGGACTGCAGTGCTGCCCTTTGAGCTGCNGCCGTGCAGCTCTTGTAGGAGTGTGCCGGCTGGCTGCCCCCCGGCACTGAGGAGTAGGTGGAGGAGGCAGGGAAGGACTGGGAGTGCTGCCCAAAGTGAGGGCTCTGTGAGAAGGGCATGGGTGAGGAGACATCGTTGGGCAGTTTCTGCCGCTGCAGCTTGGGGTAGGGGAGCNCCCACTGAGATAGTCAGTGTCCTGTGTCTCAGCGTGGACAGACTGGGGGGTGCTCAGCGGGTCAGACAGGGGGGTCCCCACCTGCTCTGCCGAGTAGGTGCTGCTCTCAGGACTGCAGTGCTGCCCTTTGAGCTGCTCGGAGGTCCTCGCTGGGGTCTTGATGCCCTTTTTCTGGGGCACAGCCGCTTTGGAGAGCAGCAGCTGCTGGACAGTGTTGGAGATGTTCTCCACCTGGGAGGTGAGTGCTGTCAGGCTCTGCAGGCTCAGGTCTGACAGCAGGTTTTCGGGCAGCTTCTCCTTCTGCAAGTTTTTGCAGTTCCCAGATTGAGTGTCAGGGCTCGTCCCATCGGTGGGAGAAGGGTTCAGCAGCGGCATGAAATGGCTGTGGTCAGCAATGCCAGCTGGGAAGGCACCGGCACTCAGCGGCTGCTGGCTGTATTGGAAGTTCTCCAGGTTGGGCATCAGTGGGGAGGGAGTGGAGCTGTAGGACGGGGACCTGCCAACAGAGCGAGCCGGCGAGTGGCTGGCGCTGGGGCTGAAGGTCTGGTAGTACTGCTCCGGCGTCCGCACGGGCGGCGCATCGCCTGGGCAGTAGGTCTGGCCTGGCTGGTTGTAATGTTGGTACTNCTGCTGCTGCTGCGGCTGCTGCTGGAAGTGAGTCCGGAAGGGCAGCGAGGTTGCTGCCGGCTCATGGTACGGCCGCCCACCCGCCAACGCCGCTGTCTTCTTCATCAGGTTGTCCTCATACTTGGCCACGCCGCCGGGCAGTGCCTGTGGCTGGCCACCCCACGCCTGCAGGCTCTCGTCCCCAGAATACCGGGCTGGATAAGGGCTGTTCTCCTGCACGGTGTAATTGGAAAAGGCCGGCCTGCCCTGCAGCTGCTGCCCTGCTAATTGCTTGTTTCCCCGGTGGTATTTCTCCACGGCGCTGTTCTCATAGCCTGCGTACGGCAGCTGCTGCTGACTGTAGTACTCCTTCGCCACCAGCCTCTGCCGCTCGCAGTTCGGCCCTGCCTGACTTTGATGCCTGTAATTCTCCAGGCGTGATGTATCTTGTGAAGTCGGCTGGTAGCTCTGCTGGTTGCCATGGAAACCACACCTTTCTCGAAAGGACTGCATGGCGCGGGTTCGTTATCTGCGAAGAGAGAGAGGCGAGAATTCAAATGAAGCGTCGCCACCGCGGTGGGCCAGGGACTGAGAGGGCCAGCGTCACCTGCACCATGGGGGCATCACCGCCTCGCCTCACCTTAACTGCTGGGCATCGCCCCACAGCCACCCTGGAATAGAGCACGTGATACTGCATCACCTCACATTGCCCTACATTGTCTGGCATCACCCCACGGTGCATTGAATTGCCTGCATGGCCTTGCATTGCTCTCCAACACCTCAACTCGTGTTTCACCTCCTTGCCTCGTGTTGCCTTGCATTACGTTGTCCTGCATTTCATGGCCTTGCATTTCATCTCCCTGCATCTCCTTGCCTTGCATCGCCCTGATTTGCCCTGCATTGTATCGCCTCACGCTACCCTTGCTTCATGTTGCCTTGCATTTCATCACCCTGATTTGCATCGCCCTGCATCATTGCTGTGCATAATCCTGCATCGCATCACTTTCCATTTCGACTCCCTGCATTGTGTTGCCTTGCATTGCATCGCCCTGAATTGCATTGCCCTGCATTGCATCCTCCTGCCTCACCTCACATCACCCTGCACCACATCACCTTGCATTTCATCTCCCTTCATTGTGCTGCCCTGCATTGCATTGGCTTGCATTGCCCTGCATCTCATTGCCCTGCATGGCATCCCATCCCCTTGCCCTGCATCCCATCCCTGTGCACTGCACCGCCCTGGATGGCAGCAGCTGGCTCTGTGTCACCTCGCATCGCTCTGCATCACATTGCCTGGCGCTGCATCCCCACCTTGCAGCGTCCTGCATCCTCCTCTATCCCATCTCCTTGCATGGCAGCACAGTGCCCACGTACAGGAGGGTGCTGGGGTCTGGTTGCCCCTTCCCTGCCTGCAGTGGGCCCAGACACCCTCCTGCCCCTGCTGCTGGAGCTGCCCACCCCTCCCTGCCTGCCCCACCTGGTGCAGTGACCCCCACACCGTGTCGGGGTGCCCCAGCCCTGCTTTGTGTTTCACACATCCACCACCCCTCACATCCGCAAATCACTCCCGCCCTTCTCACACGCCTCCCCAGGGATGCCGGGATCCGCGAGCGCCTCTGCACACCCCTCTTATCACCATTCTTTTTAATTATTGGGCTAATTACTGGAAGCAGCAGCACAGAGGGCCAGAACCGCAGGCTCTGCTGCAAAAAAAGTAATTTCAACTTGCTGGCTCTGCCCGTCTCTGCCGGCTGCTGCCTCCCGCAGCCCCCCCGGCCCCAGCGATCCCCCTGCCCCGGCGCGATGCCATCTGGAAGCTGTCTGCTCCCGCCAGCAGCCATCATTACTGAGTGCCTCACCACCGTCATCATTAAAGCTCCCCATTTCCTCACCCTGCTTGCTCTGGGAGCAGGGACACACCTGGGTCACTGGTTTGATCTCTTTAGGCAGTCGAGTGGCTTGTGGGGGCTAATGAAGGGCTTGGTGGCAGGGGGATGCATCCTGCCTGTCCCCAGCACCGGTGAGTTGAAGGTACTGGGGTGGACAGAAGCCTGTTTTGAATGTGAATTGAGATTGGCAGCCTAGGTTAGGGCAGCCCCAAGGGTCTGTAGCTGTCCAGGGACACCCCCAGTGCTGCTCCCTTGGCAGTGACGCGGGGGTGACACCAGTGCTGTCCTCTCAGCCTCCATCAAGGCAATGAGTGTAACAAGAGGAGGGGATGGGGTGCTGGCGGTGTCTGTGCCAAGCCCATCCCAGCTCCTGGCACACTTCCCTGTGGTGCCAGGCAGCCTTGAGCCAGGACACGGATTCACCTGTGTTCCCACATGTCCCTCCATCACCGTCATGCCACCACCACAACATGCCAAACACCGCATGGCTCCAGACTGTCCCTTTGCTGGAGGTTCTGCTGCAGCCACACAAACCACACTGCTGGTTTGACGAGTCCCAGCTCGGCCCCTTTTCCTTGCAGCACCCACCAGTAACACTTCAGCACCTTTTAGGGGTCTACACACACACATGCACACACAGCTTTATTTAGTTCTATTTCCATAAACACCAGCTGCTCAGGGATGCATGGATCACACAGTGTCCTTGGGCACCACTGGAGCCAGGATCAGTGCCACCCACACTAGCCCAGCACCCCATCTTTCCCTGTTCCCCATCCCCTTTTGGGATGTTTTCGATGTCACTGCCACATATTGCAGCTGCATCTTGCAGGCTCTGCAGGCAACTGGATGCAGCTAAAGCCTAAATTCCAGGGAAAAGATGGGTCAAAAAAATCTGGAAAGCTGGCACAAAAGCCGCCTACCACAGCATGGTGTCCTGTGCCAGCCCTGTGCCAGTGCTGCTGGAACAAAGGCAGGAAAATCAAAGCCAGGCTGTGGGGCAGCCCTGGGCAGTGGTGGGAGAATTAATGGGAGCAAAGGGCCCCTCATGCTGTGTGGGAGTGGGTTTGAAAAATGAAATCAGCTTGAGAAGACCCTGGGCTGAAGCTTTAGGGGGAGCTTTTCTCCCCTTTCTCCTTTATTATTAATTATTGTGATTAATTAATTATTGTTATTAATTAATTATTGTTAATTTTCCAAACAGCTGGGACAATGTCAGGATGAGCAAAAGCGCATGGTGCGAGGGGATGGATCAGTCACTGGCATGCAGAGGTGGGGATGCACAGAGGGAACGTGTTCCAGCTGAAATCCCATGAGCCCAGAGCCATGGTCCCGCGTCCCTGTGGGCCACCTGGGCACCAGGCTGTCCCTGGCAGGGGACACACTCATCACCAGCAGCACCCGGACCCGTTGGCAGAGCCAGAGGCCAGCTCTGCCCTCAGATCCGCCACAGCTTTGCTGGGGAAGGGCCGTGCCAGATGTTGTGCCTGATGTAGGCTGTTTCCAAGCAAACGCTTTAATGGCATCAAATCAAGCTGTCGACAGCAGGGAGGTTACGGCCTTCCCCCGGAGAGGGAGGTGGCTGTGGCAGGTCCCAGGGGACCTGCACACTCACTGTCCCTGCCACGTCCCTGCTGGACGTGCTCTCCTGACCCTGAAGAAGTTTCCAGCCACTGCCTCTGAGATGGGAATCGATACAGGGCTGTCGGT
This sequence comes from Ifrita kowaldi, assembly GCA_013398055.1. NCBI lineage: Eukaryota > Metazoa > Chordata > Aves > Passeriformes > Cinclosomatidae > Ifrita > Ifrita kowaldi. The sequence goes on along the minus strand of VZRS01007958.1, from coordinate 26,593 downwards.
GCATGGCTGCTGCTGGACACTTGCCCTTGGCAAAGCTGTGCTGTGGCCAGGGCTCATGGTGTGGGTCCCTGGGAAGGGAGAAGGAAGGGACTTGGGGCCACCACGGTGACCAGCACCGGCACAACCCTGTCCCCGGAACACAAGGAGCAGTGCTTACTGCTGGCTACAGCCACCACAGAGCATCCCATTCCCTTGGTCCCAAGGGAGCGTGGACAGCCCAGCACAGCCCCTGTGTCACTCAAGGGGGACACAGAAGGACCTGATGCACCTCCCAGCGCCCGGGCATGACCCGGGGCCATGATGGTGCGCGGGGTCATGCTGCAAGTGCAGGGGGCTGCCATGGTGCGGGGGGCTGATGCGTGGCACGGGGCCGGTGCTGGGAGCGAGCCGGGGCAGCACACGGCACTGCCAGGCCCCGCAGCCCGCCTGCTGCCCGGGAGGATTTGTGCTGCGTGGCTGGATTCCGCGTTATTTTCCTCCCCCCACTCCTCCTTCTTTCCTTCCCTGCCTTCTCCCCTTTCCTCCCCCGCCTTCTCCCCTTTCCTCCCCCTTCCTCTTGCCTGGCAGGGACATGGCATGGCCGGATCCGGAGCCCTCTGAAGGCAGCCCAGGACTTCCCATGGCAGGGACCCTCGGTAAGCACCCAACACCCCCAAAGCCTCAGCCCCAGGAGGCAAAGGGTATTCCCCGTTTCCCTGCACGCTGGCCTTGCTTCCCAGCTGCTGCTCATCCCGCGGGGCCTGATCCGGCCCTGCTGCTCCTCCGGCTGCTCCCTCGCCTTCGCTGCTGCGCCATCAACGAGGACTCAGCGACTAAAAATAGCAGCGCGCTCTCGCAGGAGGATGCTCCGCCATCGGAGCAGCGCTGGCACCGCGGACACCCCGCTCCCCACCCCAAACCCCCGGCGCAAACCCCCTCCCAGCCCTCGCCCCCCAGTCAGATGTGCAGCCCCATACGGTGAGGTGGTATCGGAGCTGGGAACGAAGGCACTGGACCCCCCTGGAACCCCCGGCAGCTCTCAGCGAGGGGAATAAGCGCCTATCGAGTAGCGTCAGCCCCGGATTTGTTTAATTGTGAGCTGGTGGAGTTTAAAGAAACCCTTTCTGGCTGGCTGCCACACCGCAAAGTGCTCCGGAGAATTTGATTATTAAGGGAGGAGAGAAAAGGGGAGGCTGCGGGGCGGGGGGAGCCGGGGTGTGTGGGACAGACCGGGAAAGGGCATCCTGCCTCAGGAGCTGGGAATGAGAGCAACTGGGGGGATGGAATACAGGCAGACCCCCCTCAGCAGTGCAGAGGGACCCCTGGGACTCGTCCGGGGTAGGGGCAAACCCTCCACGCAGTTGTGGAGCTGCTGCTGTTTGTCTGTCCCTGCACCCCACGGACACCCGCTGCCAACGCACCCCCCCTTCAATGCCCCCTCCACTGAACCCCTTTAATGCACCCTCTCCCCAGTGCACCCCCTCAGTGCACCCCCTTACTGCACTGTCCCCCAATAAACCCCTTTAATGCACCTCAATAATGGTCCCCCTCCCCAGTGAACCCCTTTAACACCCCCTCTCTCCAGTGCACCCCTTCAATGCACTCTCATTAGTGCACCCTTGCCCCAATGCACCCCAATAATGTGCTCTCCCTCCAGTGAACCCCTTTAATACACCTCCCCAATCCCTCCCATCACCACCACCATCTCCCACCACGCCAGTGCTCCTTCCCAGTGCAGCGACTGGGGGGTTATGGTACCCCAGGGCAGCCCGCAGCCCCCCACGCCCCCCCAGCCCCGCGTCCCGCCCCATTTCGGCGCTCAGCCGACCGGAGCAGCTGTTCCCTGCACAGTTCACTTGCCCGCAGATGATGATAAATGGAGCTGGGGCTGCGCCGCCCATTGCGTGGGGGTGGGCGGATGTGGGTAAGGAGGAGGAGGAGGAAGGATGGGGTCCCCATCTCTTGCAGCCCCCCCAGATCACGCTGTTCCTCCCATCCAGCTGCTTGGGAATTCCCTGGGCAGGTCCCCCCCTGCCCAAACAGCCCTTCCCGGGGTTGGAACCTGCCCAGGGAATTCCCATCGCAATGGGGTGCATCCCCATCCCCAGATCAGTGTCCCATTTGGGGGCCACAGTCCTTCACTGCTGCCCCCCTCCCAGCTCTGCTCCTCCCCAGTGAGGAATTTTTCTCGGGAAAAAATCCACCGCCTGCGAACCGCACTCATGACTCAACGTTTCTGCTGGCCCCGGTTCCTCTGTCGCTTGCCAGGGGAAGCCCGTGGCCGCCCCAACCTCATCCCCTCACATGGAAATCCGGCTCAGCCGCCAGCTCCAGCCTCTCTCCCCTTGGTTTTTCCTCCTTTATTTTGGAAAGGGGGGGGAGGTTGGGTCCTTGATGTCAGGGATGGGAGGTTTGCAGAGGGTTGGGCTGGGGAGAATGATGGGAGGTTCTGGGAGTCAGAGCAAGTCGCTGTGTTTTTTTCTTGGTGGTGGAAAATGTCAGTTGGTAAGGAAGGATTTGAAAAGGAAGGGAGGAAAAAAAAAGGGGAATAAAAGGAAGAAAAAAGGGAGGGGGATAAAAATAAAAAAGAAAAAGAAAGAAAAAAGAAAAAGAAAAAGAAGGAAAAAGAATAAGAAAAAAAGGAGAAAGAAAAAGAAAAAGGTATAAAAAGAAAAAAGAGAAAAAGAAAAAAAAAGGAAAAATAAGTAGAATAAAAAAAGGCTGGAGGCTCACAGCAAAACAGATGCTCAGCCTGAGCCTTCCTGGGCAAATTCCCTCTCCAGGATGAACTGTGTTCCACTCCGGAGCAAAATTCATGGCCGGATGTACCACGGAGTGAGGCTCCGCATGATCCCACTCCCAGCCAGCAGCTGGACATGGACCTTGGGGCTCTGAGGGGAGAGGAAAACCAGCCCTGCAGGAGGCTGGAAACACAGCCGAGGTTAGGAGGGATCCAGAGCAATCCCAGTCTCCAAACCCAAATCCTGGTGCAGACCTGCTTGGAGCTGTCAGTACAACGGTGCCAGGGCACTGATGGGCACAGCTGTGGCTGTGGGGTTGTTGTCACCACCATGGTGACCTTCAGCCACCCCTCCAGCCTCACCCCAAGTGAGCAGCACGGGGCCAGCATGGTGCTGGTGCGAAGCAACAGCCTGGCCACTTCCCCACACGCTCACGTTTTTCTTCTTTACTCATTTTCTGCCTGACAGGTTTGGATCCTTCTTCCTTCCTCCCTTCCTTCCTCCCTCCTCTCCTGCTCTCAGCCTGACTCACTTCAATTCCAATAATAATTAACCATTCCAATCATTACTGCGACCACTAATATTAACCCTCCCTCCTTCTCCCACATCCTGTTTGTCCCCTGCCTCAGTTTCCCTTGAAGCAGGACAGAAGCTCCACCCCTGCAAGGAAAGGCGGGGAGCAGATGCCATGCCCTTGGCACCCTCCTCCGGGATGCTGATGCCCCAAGGGGTTCATGCTGCTTGCAACAAAAATAAAAGCAAATAAAAGCTCTCCCAAGTACGGAAGAGGGAATGGATCCTCATCCCAGTCCTGGATCTGATCTGCATCTTGTGATGATTGCTCATGGATGCAGTCGGATGCATAAGGCTGCACTCCCTGGGGAATGTGACAGGGATGGTTTGTGGTCCCCTGGCACCTGCTGACCCTTCAGCACAGCAAACCAACACCAAACCTGGTGGCAGGACCTGGCACTCACCCAGCAGCTCGGAGCTGGAAAATCCACTGGGTTGAAACTAGGACCACTCTTTAGCTGTGCCTCAGTTTCCCCACTGTAGGGTGGTCCAGGTTTGTGTTGTCCACAGTGTTGATGCTGGGAAGTGCCAGACCAGGAGCATGGGAATGGAGCAGGCTCATGTGCCAGCCCTAGGATCCTGGACCTCCTCCCCAGTGCATCTCTCCATCCCCAACAGAACTGGAGACCCCAAAGGATGGCAGGTGGCCGTCACCCCCAGGACATTCCCAGCTCTCCTGAATGTGCCACTGGGTCCAGCCCCTCTGGCTCATGCCTGGTCACAGCCAGCTTTTCTACTGGCTGCAACATCAAAAACCAGGAGGCCTCAGCTGCTGTGGGATGGCTGCTGACAGCAAAGGACAGACCCTGGCACCATCCCATGCCTCCTCCCCACCCCAAACTCTCTCTCCCTGTCTGGGAGGAGATGGGGCTTTGTCCCAGTGTCCCCACCATGTCGGGTACATGGGGACATTCATGCCTGTGTTTTAGACGAGCGCTAATCAATTATCACTGGTGATCCCAGAGACATCCCCAGTCCCAGCCCCATTGAGACCCCCTCACCAGGATCCATCGTTATGGGGGGCATTACCCTGTCCCCCTTTTGCCTGCCTGTAGCAACTCCTGCCTTCACTTTTGGGGCAGCCAATCTCATGACCCAGCAACCATCAGCTCCCCACTACCATCACAGCCAAACCCCTCAGATACGGGCACCCCACAGATGCCACGTTTCAGCATCTGCCCACAGACAGGTCCATCCACTGGAGCCAAACACGGCTGTGCTGCTGCCGGGCTCTGCCCTAAGCCATCCCCTGCCGGCAGCAGACAGCTCGGTAATGAAGCGTAATGCTCTGACACTCCCCTGAGTGACAGTGGCCAGCACCGGCTGTGTCCCCACGGCTCAGCACGGCCTCCTCTGCCTGCCAGGGAGGGGAAGAGCATCCCCCTGCCACAAGCAGCGCTGGGGGCTGCAGAGTGGTCACCTGCTAGGGGGACGCTGAGCAAAAATCCCCTGGGGAAAAGGAAAAATAAGAATAAAAGGGGATTGAAAGAAATAAATCAAGTAGGAAAAAATATATAAAAGAAAAGAAGGTTGAAAATAATAAAACGAGGTTTGATGCTGTGTGGTAAATTATTTTGGTATTATATATTCCCCAGCTTCAAATCCTGAAGACAAATACTGGGGCAGGTGAAGTGGGAAGCAGATTTCCAAAGGCCTTCTCCCGGCTCCCAGTTATTGACTCTGTCAATCACAGCGGGCGCTGTCCCCACCTTTGGCACCCCGCAAAATCGGTTCCTTTTGTTCCTGCTGAAACACTGGGGAGGGGGAAGAGGAGGGGAGAGGAATTTGGGGCAGGGAACTTCCAAAAGAGATGATTAAGGAGTTAATCTGCCTGAAATAGATAAGGAGCTTAGAGCTGCTGGTATTTGACTGTCCAAGTTTGGATTCAGCGTGTCTTAAACACTGGCTGGAATGTACTTAGATATGACCAAAGTACATGTCCCCCCGAGGAATTACCAGGTTGCCAATTAGATTTGCTTCCCAGATTCACTCAAACCTTCACAAGCTTCTTCAGAGCAGGAAAATTGCTGCCTGTCCCTGGGGAGACAGCAGAGCAGCCGCTGCTGCCTGGCCCCGCAGCCAGCACAGCACGGCATGGCACGACACGAGATCCCAGTGGGCAGCTACAGGATCTGCAGGAAGGTGGCACAGCCAGGATGACAGCAAGGCAGGGATGCCTGTGCCAGGGTATGGGGGCACCAGCCATGGCCTGGTGGGTGCTGCTGGAGGAATTTGGGTGCTTTTGGGTACTTGGGATGCCGGTGTGAGCCTTGCACTGGTGAGGCTCTCAGCAGAGCAGGCTCAGCATTCCATGGGGTTGCAGAGCCACGGCTGTCCCTACCTCCAGCCAGGCTGACAGTGCTGCCACGCAGCCAAATCCAACCTAAAACACCCCAGCTCAACCTCCAGGCAGGGGACACAACACAGAACAGAGCCATGATGGCACATGGGGAAGGCAAACAAACACCGACACCCAGTGGTGAACACCTGGCTCCTGGTCCCTGTGGGCACCTGGCACACCACAAACTCACCACAACCCAATGCTCAGAGCAGTGAGACGCCCTGCCCATGCCAGGGTGAGGGTCACCACTCAGGGGCCACAACAACATCCAGCACTGGGACGAAGGGGAGGTGGAAAAGCAAACACCAACCCCTGCAAAAACCCTTCCCTATCCATTTATTTTAACCACTCTATTTCCATCCTTGTTTTTTATGGTGCTTCATAACACGATGGTCAAAGTAATAAAGTTTGGGGGGGTTGCATGACCAACACAGAGGTAGGACCATGATGGGGGATCCCACCACCAGCTCCCACATGCAGGCACCAAGTTCCTTTCCGATCCTGGGCTGTATTCACTAAATCTGAGCTCGGTTTCTCTGCTGGCATCCCAATCCCATAGAAAAGTGTTGGGAGTGGCAGCTGGTCTCACCAGGCCGGTGTTGGCATCATTGGAACAGCAGTGGCGCTGTGATGGAAACTTGCTGGAACATCAGCTTTGGATGCTGAGTCCTGGTAACAGTTGCTATGTGAAACATTCAGAGGTGGAATTTACTGTCACAGTTAATAATAGATGAAGGTTTTAGAATTTTTGATGCTTTACATTTTAAGCTGTTTGATTTATAATGTTTCAGAAAAGGGTGAGGGGAGGCAGGAACTGAACAGAACAGCAGCATGAGGTAAACAAAGCAAGTGGGGAGGTGGGCAGAGGGCTTCATCCATCCATCCATCCATCCATCCATCCATCCATCCATCCATCCATCCCTCTGCCCGCTCCAGGGATGTGCTGAGATTCCCCATGGCCAACAATGGGATGGGGTCTCCCCACCAACCACCAACACCAGTGAGCACCCCGGCGGAAAACCATGGCACAATTGGGATGGAGCCCCTCAATTCCACATCACACTTCATTTTGGGGGTTTTTTTTGCCTTCAATTGCTGCATCTCTTCTCCCTGTTTTCATTCCGGCGGGTTGCTGGGTTATTTACTTGCTGGCGCTCCTCTCTCCTCTCCCCTCTTGCAGGTGTATTTCAAGTAGCTCCGTAAATAGCAGCGTGCGGCGTGCCTGCGGCGGAGCGCGCGGGTCCTGCTGATTAGGAACGCGCTGCCAAGAAAAAGAAGGGTCTCACTTCCCTGCCGAGCTGCTGCCCTGTTTCCACAAAGAGGTGCCAGTGTCCCGGCATGTGGGGATGCTCCAGCTGGATCCTGGGGGGCTGGTGTGTGCTGTGTCCACTCCTTCCTGGAAAGGAGCAGTGAGCACAGGTGCTGTGCGAAGAACCTCGGTGTCTCACGGTGTCCTTTGGGCACCAAAGCCCTGTGATGGCTTCAGCTCTGGCACATTCTTCCTGCTTCTCCCGAACGCTGGAGCATCCCAACATTCCAAATGTGTCTGTGTGAAGCATCCCAACACCTCAGATGTGTGGTCAGGAGAATTTAATCCCAGCTCAGTAGGGCTTCAGGTCATGACACAAGGAGCAGAGAGGGAGTCCACACTTCCTCCACCAGTGCTGGGCACGCAGTGACATCTTGACAAAACTGGAGGGTGGGATGGAATAGAGGGGGTTCCCCTCTGCTCCCCCAAACCAAGAGAGGTGACACAGTGCAGAGAGGAGATACTTTGCAATGCTGTTGGGAGGATGTGGCTACTGGAGCTGGGATGCTGGAGCCTCCAACACCTGGAGACATTCCAGCCCTAACCAGGTCCATGGCTCCTGCCAAAGCCCTGGGTGCACATAGGGGCTCCCAAACCCCAGGAGGTGGCTGAGGTGCATCCCCCACCACCAGCACTCTCCAGCCCCTCTGGAGCCCCTGTTTCCCCCAGGATCAAAGATTCCCAGGGGTCCCAGGCTGAGCTGCCCCATGATGTCTCAATCAGGGCTCTCCATTGCCCCATTTACATATGCACATCCCGGCTGGAGCTGAGTATAATTTCCTTATAAAGCGGCTTTGACACATGGGGTAGCTTGCCTTAATGAGGAGGGTTATTCCACAAAGATCCGTTACTAATGGGCTTGGGGCAGGCAGCGCCCGTGCACGCAGACTCCTGCTGCCAAACCCAGCACCACACCGCACCCAGATCTTCCCACGGACACAGCATCCCCACCGGAATTACCCCCACGGCTGAGCCAGTGCTGGCAACCCCTGGCTTGGTGGGATCTCACCCTGATCCCGGTGAGATCCTGTGCCTTTGCCAGCTGCCTCTCTGCTCTGCATCAAAACCCACTTGAAGGTCCAGAAAGGCAACCATGAGGCACGCCTTGGTATGGAAACCACTCAACCCTTCCCAAAAACCAGCTCCAGGGAGGGAGATTGAAGTCAGCACAGCACTGGAGTCCCCCAGTACGCACAAGGTGCCCAAAACATCAAATCATCCATGTCCCTGCCTGTGCAGGCACCTACTCTACAAAGGCACCGCTCCTGCCTGGCACCAGCTCTGACAGTGACCAGCCTGTCATTACCAGAACTAATTAAAAAACATATTAAAACCCATGACTCTCCCAAGAGCAAGTCCCTCCCTGGAGAGCCCCAACAAATTCAATGCACAGGTTCATCCCCGCCACTCCCCCGGGGACCCCGGTTCGCGGCGGGTGCCTCGTTAGCCGGCGTTGTGCCGGCCATTGGCTGCAATTTGTTCGCGGCGTCGAGCAGCTCTGCCCCAGACACCTTCTCCTGCGACCGGAGGCGCGCTGCGTCCCAGGGCACTGTCACAATATATTAAGACGCGGCGCTAAAAATAAGCAACGGCAAAAATAAGCAGGAAAATCGTGGTCCCTGCCTGCCCCTGCCGGCCTCGCACCGGCGGAGCTCCCGCTGCCACATGCGAGCTGGGGAAGCACGTCAGGAACGAGAGGATTTTGCTGCGTTTTATTAAAACGACGTGTTTTCCCCTTTCCTCCGCCCCCAATCTCCAGCCTCTCCGAGGAGCAAGCCCCGTGGTGACACACAGGACTTGGTGACAAATCATCCCGGGGGTGGGCGGTTTCTCTGCATGCTGGTGGTTCCACAGCCCATGTGAGGCCCTGCCTGTCCTTCCAGGGCTGGAGCGGATCCTTGCCCACCCCACGCAGCCCAGGATGGGGCTCTGCTCCCCGACGGGGATACCCCAGGAGCCACGGGCACTGCTCCGTGTGCCCAGCCATGGGGTGCCAATCAAAGGATGGATGGGTTTTGGCCAGCCCCATGTTAGACACAACAGCCAGGCTGGCTCCCTGTGGAGCCCCCATTCCCCCAGCTCCCCAGCATCTGCAAACACCCCATTCTCCCCGCTCGCTGCAAGCCAGGCACATCAGTGCCGGTGTGGCACAGCACGGATGGGAGCTGGGAGAATCCTCTACCCGGGAATGCGTCTTGGAGCACCTGGGGAGAGGGCAAGAGGCTGCCCGCACTCCTCCCGCTACCTGCACCCCGTGGGGTACCATCCTCCACACCTGAATCCTTGGGGCTGTCGGAGGCACCAGCAGGGACACAGCCCCTGCTTGTCTCCGTGAGATGAAAGAGCAGCTCCAGGCGCGGGGACGGCTCCGTGCCTCCAGCCGAAGGCGTGCGGCCGCCCTGCTGCCTCGGCTGCGGCTGGAACGAATGCGTGCACATACCTCTGCCCCGGCACGGGTGTTTGCTCTTCTCTTCCGCGGCTGTGATTGATTAAAGGATCAGGGACATCTGAGAATGGAGGCAGCAGCGGCAGCAGCAGAAGCAGCTCCCTTTGGACTTGGAGAGCTTCCTTGCCTGCTGCTTGCTGCTGCCGTTGCCTGTCAGGCAGCTTTTAATCAAGGTTTGCTTATATCTGCAAAGGCCTTTCCCAGAGGGATGAAGGGAGGAAAAGAGGGGGGGAGAGTATATTAACATGCCAGCCACCCTCCCTCTCCCTCTCCTTTGTTTATGGAGAGGGTCAGTGCTTGGAAACGGCTGGCGGGGACCGGGAAAGGCGCTTTGGGGGTGCTGGGGGTGCTGGATTGTGGTGCAGCTCTTGGCATGTCCAGGTCTCAGGGCATAGCCAGGGGTAGGGAGGGTATCACACTTGGCTGGGATGTGCTCAGTAACAGCACTAGCGTGTGGAGGGAGCAGGACCTGGGGACCAGGGCTTGGTGGCTTCTTCCACGTTGCCCTGGATGCCTGGCATGTCCCCACAGGCACGGCAGGGAGAGGACCAACCTCTATACCCCCAAATCGGGGTCTCAGCCCAGAGAGACCAACATCAACTATACACTGAGACCAGCACTGTCCATACACCAACACCACTCAGGCAGAGGGAGCCCAGGCCCCTCCATCCCACCCCTGGCTTCATGGGAGGTCAGGGTCCCCATCCCCATCCTACAGCCCACTGGGACTGCAGTCAGGATGGCCACAATCACAACACCCCTTCTCCCTTCTGCAGGGTGGGCTCTGGCAGTGAAACCAGGGCTGAGAGGGACCAGCACTGGCCCCACACCTGCCCCAGGGCTGGGTTTGCCCCATGACACTAGGATTTCAGCACGGCACAGGCTTGGGAGCACCCCGGCATCACCCACCACTCCACCATCACCCACCACCGGAGCCATGCACACCCGTACAAGCAGTGTGGGAGGACGGGTGACCCCCAGCCCCATGTCCCCTCATCAAGCACTGTCTCTGCCTCCACTGCCATTCCCGCACATCACTTTGGCTCTCCACGCTATCTTATTGCTCGGCTAATGACCTGCTAAAAGTATTATGTGAAAAACCACGCTCTTAGCCAGCCATTAGACTGGTTAGGACCAGCGGGTCATGCTTTATTGCTTTAATAACTGAGTTTATGAAAGGTCGTCTCATAACTGATAACATGCATAATTTTTGTAACTTAATTAATGCTGCTAATATACTGGAGTCTCCATCAGCTGCTGGTGCAACTGATGCGCAGTTTGCATCCCGAGCTGGGAAGAGTATCCCAGGCCAGGCTCTGCCCGCTGTCCTTGCCAAACAGCACCCAAAATGGGAACACAGTTCAAATCCACACCAAAACCCCACCGTGCCACTTCTCCACACTGGAGCATCCCATTCAGAAATGCTCCAGCAGAGACAGGGATTGCTGTGAGTGAGCAGAGGGAAATGGGAACAGATCCAGTTCCCAACCCCACAAGCCTGAAGAGAAGGGATTTCTTTGCTTCCACTGTGCTCAGCCCATGGAGAAGCCAAGGGCAGATGTGGGACCCGCAAGTCAGGGAGAGTTTCACCTGTGGAAGAACCAAAAACCTCTGAGGGGTGTGAGTTGCTCCAGCAATCCCATACATCTCTGACTGAAGTTACAACTGAGCAAAGGAGTTTTGTCTTGACTGGGATTTTGTGGCTGTGCCCCAAGAGGGTTCCCCTGGGAACCCCCAGACAGATCCTGCTCCTCTGATGATGCTAAGGGCAGCCAGGCTGGCATGGGGCAGGATCCTGCTGGAACTGCTGCCTTTCTTCCCAGCACTGGGTTTTAAGGACAACCTCCTTGACAACAATTTTGACAGTACTTTTTCAGAATTTCTTTTAAGAACACCCTCCTGTGAGGGTGGGGAGGCCCTGGCACAGGTTGCCCAGAGAAGCTGAGAATGCCCCATCCCTGGAAGTGTCCAAGGCCAGGTTGGATGGGGCTTGGAGCAGCCTGGGATAGTGGAAGGTGTCCCTGCCCATGGCAGGGGGTGGCAGTGGATGGACTTCAAGTCCCTTCCAATGCAAACCATTCTATGATTCTGTGACAAGTACACATTTTTCTCATTAAAAGGGAAAAAATACAAAAGCAAACAACTTCTCCCCACTGCCCAAGCGCACACCTGGGGGACTGAGCGTCCATGGGGGAAGCTGGGAATCAGAGGCATTTCCCAGGCAGCAAAAACAAGCCCTTCCCTTGCAAAGGAAAAAAAATGGAAGAAAAAAAATCATGTAAATAGGAGCCCAGGTGCATGCGGTGTGTGAGTCCCTGATATGCTGCCACCAGCAAATCTGGTGAGCTGTGAATCCCCGGCACCGCGCATCCAACGCTGCAAATCCGAGCTGCTCCAGTCGCCTGCTTAGTTTTGCAAATTCTTTCCTGCTGGCTGAGAAAAGCCAATATGTCTGCTGCTCCCGCTCCAGCGCAATAATTGTTCAGCGCTGGTTATCATCCTGCCAGAAAGGCACGAGCTACCGCTGGGGCACTCTGCTTGCTGTAAATGCAGCGAGATGATTTCCTAGCAAATGCAAGTTTTCCAAGGAAGTGGGTGGAATCTGCTTGTCTCTGATTAGACAGCTTGGGTTTTTGTTTTCCTGGTGCTTTAGAGAGAGAGAGAGAGAGAGAGAGAGAAAAAAAATAAAAAAGGCATAAAATATGTGGCTTTGCATCCCCTCTGCCCTGAATCGCAGGCTCGCATGCATCCAGGCGATGGTCCCCTTGGGACACGCAGCTTTGCCCACACTCTGAGCAATGATCCCGTGGAATGAGGCTATGATCTTTCATCAATCATTGCTGAGCGCTTCTCCCTCCCGCGCCCGCTCCCCAGGCTGTGCCCGCTGCGAGCACACAGCCCCACAGCTCTGCTTCCCCCTCGTGCCTCCAAAAATCAAGGGCTGCAGGCTTGGCCCCCCAAGTGCCTGGGGGTCAGGACTCTGCTTGGGGACAAGGGGCACAGGGCTGCCCCTCTTTGACCCTCCCAGCTCAGCACAATCAAGGGATGCTTGGGGGGATGCAGGATGCCGGAGAGGCTTGCAGGACCACAGGGTGAATCCCAAATTCTGGCGCAGCAACCAGACTAACCAGGATGCTGCGAGGGAGGTGGGATCAGGACAAGCCCTGAGGCTGTGGAGAGACAGGTCTGCCTCCCCGCCCTTGCCAGGGGAGGAAAAATGACTTGAAATTAAGATTTCCTGATGTTTGGGGGCTTGGAGACCTTGACACCCCCTGCGTCCATCTGGCTCTTCCCCTCTTGTGGCAGCTCGCTCCTGCGCTCCTGTCTATCCGTGAATACCAATTATGGTTTAGGAGAATGTATATCTGAGATGTGCAAATACAAAAGGCAGGAAATAAAAGTCATCTCTTACTGAAGAGGAGAGGTAACCATGACTACCTGGGACCTCATTTAAAACTGTGCCGGCCGCAGGCTAAAAGGCAACGCTTCCTATTGTTACACACGTTTACGGAAAGCTTTGAAAACCCGTTTTCCTCCCCAAAACCAGCCGGGAAGTAAGAATGAAAACGAGAATTGGAGGCGGGGGGGGAGGATATAGAAGATATTTATTGGTGTTTGTGGGCTGGTTCTGCATCCCACCTGCATGAAAACAGCCAGCGAGCTGAAACTTCAAATGAGCAACTCGGAAGGAGACGGAACGCCAGCGGCTGCGGCATCGTGGCTCCGGCGCCACGTGGCAGCCGGCTGGGAGCCCGCGCAGCACGGGCAGAGCTGCGGCTCCAGCGCTCGGAGGGGGATGCACCCCTGTAGGAAAGTGGGGTGTGAGTAAACCTGTAGGGGCTCTCCCTGCTGCAAACACCACCAGGATGTGCTCGGGGTTTGCTGGGAGCTGGGAGGAGATGGTGGCTCTTGGTGTCAGCCCCAGCTGGCACCCAGACATGCTTTGCCCACTGTCACAGCCCGTGGTTGGTTGGATTTTGGGAGTGTCCTGGGCTTGCTGAAATCGCATGTGTAGTAGCTGCTGTTTGTATGCCAGATCCTGCAGCCTGCAGGAGGGATACCTGGGATGGTGGGGGATAACCGGGAATCGCCGGCTGCCCAGCTGAACCTTTTCACCAGTCAGATCTGTAGGGCCGGCGCAGAGCTGGGGGACACCAGCAAAGACACCCCATTGCTCCGACACGTGCACAACCACAACCCATCCCAGCCACATCAAAGACCAGGAAAGCTGTCCGCCAGCCACCAGCCTTGCCAGGACCTCAACCTTGAGCTTGTGGTTATAAGGCCAATGACCAGGCAATTAAACTGATTTTTGGTTCAAAGGCCATCCCACCAGGCACACACAGACAGCAGGAACCACCTCAAAACCAGATGCTGCTTTCTCAGGGATCTGTGTTGGGCACCAAGAGGCATCACCGTGGATGCAGACAAACGTGGTGCTCACCTTTGCCCTCGTCATTCCTGGTCCCCTGCCACAAGCTCCCACTGGCAAAGCTCTCCCCTGCCCATTGCCGGCACAGCCATGGCCCTCAGGCCCCCCTGCCAGCACTCTGGACCCACACCTGGGACCACACAACGGGGCTGCAGGCAGGAGCCCGAGCCAGGAATTATGGTCTGTACAAAAGACAATGACAGTGAATCTTGTTACTGGCTTTTCAGCAAATGTAATTCCTTTTTATTAGAAAATTAAAGGGTATGAAAAGCTTTCCAAGGCTGAAGAGCTGAAATGTGCTTTCATAAAATATGCGGCGTCTGATAAAACGGATTTGCTCGTCTGCCCGCCCCAGCCCCCTCCCCCTCCTGGCTATTATTGCTACTGGCAAGGTGATGCCTTTTGCCAAAACACTGATCCCGATGCGGCCAGAGGAGACTCTTGGGGACCAGCGCTGCTCCCCAGCATCCCAATCATCCCACCCTGAGGCAGCCTGCACCTGTTTGAGGTTGGGTTTGGGTTGGGTTTTTTAGCTAAATAAAACTCTGAGGGGCAGTTTTTCCCCTCCAGGGCTGCAGGTGAAGGCTGATAACAACCCAAACCATCACCCCAAACGCAGCCGTGAGGACGCAGCAGTTGCCGGCAGGAGAAGGTGAAGCCAGGCAATGGCAGACAGAAAGGAATGGATTCCCCCAGACATCACACAAACAGCAACTATTAAAATCTTCCTGGGAAGTTCCCTCCTGAGAAGAAAGTCATGTGCCCTCCTGTGCCCCAGCACTGAGCTGCGTGCGAGAGGTGCCGAAGGCCGGCGAGCTGCCAGCATCAGGCAGCGGGCAGCTAAGGTAACGCGAGGAATCTCGATTTCTTCCCTTTAATCGTTCCCTCTCTCTGTCTCTTTCATCTTTCTGATGGTCTGAGTCAACTTCCCATGTTCGTGAGGGTAAAGATTCTTGCTCTCTCCCACTTGGCACCGTGGGACTGGCACAGGCCAGGGACCACAGCACCACGGAGCGATGCTGGCAGATGGTGCTGCCTCTTCCATCTTTTGTGGGCAGAACGTCCTTTGCCAGCCCTCCACAAGGACCACAACCTTAGGGCTCACCTCGACCCTCCAGGTTTTTTATTTCCATTCCATTACCAGGTCAGTTTGCCTCTGCAAGTCCCATGGGATGCATGGCAATGGGATGCATCCATGCCCACACAGAGATCCCCACAGGGACAGTACACAGGGACATCGCTCTGGCCACCCTGTGCACAGGGCTGGCACCCCCTGATGGTTTGTCACCCTTGGCATGGCAGAAACAGGGGAAGTGAAACAACATCCCCTGGGTGCCATCAGGGAGCTGATGCCTCAGCTAGGGGACGTGGCAGCCCTGGCCACTGTCCCCAAACGACTCCAGCCCTGGTGATGTGACACAGGGGCAGGAGGCAAGGAGACAGCAGCACTGCCGGTATGCACCCACTGTAGCGCGCAGGACAAGCCACTGGACATGGGGTCATTGGGCTGGTGGGGACAAGGACAGGCAGATCCAGCTGTGTCCCTGCCACCATGCTGGGCAACAGCACTGCTGCCATGGGGAGACACAACTCCAGCAGCAACACTGTGTCCCCACATGCCCCCTCAGTTCTCTTGCAAGCAAACGTGCCATGACCCAGCTACAGCATCTCCTTCCCACCCCATCAGCCGCGGGTTCCCTGTGCCACTGTGGGCTGCCAGTGCCACTGGCAGCGCTGTGTGAGTGCTGCCCGGCCGGCTATTACCACAGGAAGAGCTGTAACACTACAGCAAACCTCCCTGCTCAGCCCTGCTACAAATCAGGGTCAGGCGGCAGTGCTGTTAGACAGAGCCTGCCGGTACGTGCTCCTGCTCCTAATGTCCTCCCGCCACACGCTTAATGGGGACGCGCAGGAGAACGACGTGACGAGGCAGAGCCTCGGCCCCGCTGCCCATCCGGGGGTTCCTGCCCTCAGAGCCGGCTCCCCACCACCGGCAGAGCCGAGGGTTAACACCAGGGAGGCACGGCCAGGGATGTTTTCTTCCCCGGAGCTGCTCTGGCTTTACCTTTAACATCTGCGAATGTGGTTAAAAGTTTGCCGAGCCTATTTTTAGAGCCTCTCACCACATGCGATTTCTCCATCGTGAGACAGGAAACGCTGATGAGGTTGTTCGCCACGGAGCTGCTTTCTCCTCCCTGGATGGCCTCTGAGCTCCTCTGGCCTGTGCGGTGCTGCCACGCCACTGGTGTCCCTGATCCCCACCTCCCGGGGTGTCCCATGGTGGCAGCTATGGCAAACCCAAGAGCTGAGGGTGACAAACTGCTGGAAGGTGCTGGCCCTGCACCTGCCAGCACAGTGGTCACACCAAGGTCACCATCCTTGGTCCCTAGGCAGTGGGGGACAGATGTGTCCCAATGCTGTTCAGCCCCAGGGACTTGGAGGCAAAACTGACCCCAGCAATGGAAATACAAAACCTTGAGGGTGAAACCAGGCCCCAGCATTGCGGACCTTGTCCACCATCTTGCCCTGTGCCTCAGTTTCCCCAAAGGAACAGTATTTTTCTTGGCTGCCCACCCTGGAGCAGCGCTAAGGGCTTGGGCAGCTGCTGCACCTCCTTGACCATGGGATGCATCAGCACTGGGCACAGGGGCTGCCAGCAAACAGACCCTGGCAGGGGTGTCCACTACCCACCCTCACACCCACCGCCCCCAGCGTGGGCAGCTCAGTGTGTCCCCACCATCACGCTTAACACAAAACACTTCGGAGCCAAAGCAGACCCGGCTGCCCCACCGGGCTGGGCCCTTCTCCGTGCCTGGCTCCGTGTGGCGGGCTCGGCAGCACGCAGGCGCGGCTGCGGCCGGGCGGCGCGGGTACCTGCTGTTTGAATGTCAACACCTCATTTATACATCTTGATTGGCTCTCATCAGCCATGCTGCGCTACACCTGATTGCTCCGAGCCGACGCAGGGTGCCAGGCTGCAGCGCCTAATTCCAGTTAATTGGCTCTTCATCCGAAGCAAAACAGAAATACAGGAATAAAGAAACAATAAAGCATCCTCCCCCGCTAAAAAAAAATTAAAATCTTGGCATTCTGGGGGGTGGTTTTATTTTGCAACCGTGAGCAGGCCATGCTGTGGGCTATGGGAATTCCTTCCCAGGAGTGCTGCACCCTGCGTGAGCTGGGAGATGCTTTGCCACCCCACAGGCTCGGCTCACTCGTGCTCCCCTTCATCCCACAACGAGCCCTGCGTTCGTGTCATGCTCGCCTGTGCTCCTGCTCCCGCCCGCTCTCGCGAACCACTGAGGCTGAAATTTCAATTAAGAACGAGAAATAATTACCCGCCGCTCCACATTTCCTCTAAAATGGTAGCCAATGCCGGCAAGCCGAGTCACCGCCTCCTGCCACGTCCTGGCGCTCACCGGCGGGCTGGCATTCGGATGACATTTCCAGGATAATGCCGGCCCAGCTGCCGCACGCTGGTGGCTGCTCCCCCAGCCATGCCGGGAGGCCAACGCTGGCGGATGCTTGGAAGAGATGCTCTCTTCCTCAGTGGGAGTGGGGCTGCTGCGAGCCCCTGCCGCCCTGGCTCAGCCTTTGAATTCTCTGCCCGGCACTGCCTGCTCCCAGCCGTGCCCTGGGCTGGGATGCTGGTCCCCTGCTCTCCACCTGGCAGAAGTGCTCCGTGATAATGACTTGGCTCATCTCCTTCCAAGCCACACGTCATGGGGAACCACCATGCTGCTGTCCCCAGCAGCCACCACGCACAGGGATGGGGCATATGGGGATGTTCCCCTCACTCCAAGGAAGACACTGAAGTACTGGAGTGTATCCAGAAAAAGGCAACGGAGCTGGGGAAGGATCTGGAGCACCAGGAGCGGCTGAGTGAGCTGGGGGGGGGCTCAGCCTGGAGAAAAGGAGGCTCAGGGGGAAACTTCTCGCTCTCCAAAACTCCCTGACAGAAGGGTGCAGCCAGGTGGGAGTCGGGCTCTGCTCCAGGTAACAAGTGACAGGACAAGGGGAAATGGCCTCAAGCTGAGCCAGGGGCAGTTGAAGTTGGATATTACAAAAAATGTCTTCACCAAAAGGGTGGTCAGGCATCAGAACAGGCTGCCCAGGGTATTGGTGGAGTGTTCATCCATCCTGGAAGTGCTCAAAAAATGTGTGGATGTGGCACTTGGGGACATGGTTTAGTGGTGGGCTTGGCAGTGTTGGGTTAACGGTTGGACTTGATGGTCTCAGAGGGGTTTCCCAACCTTCGTGATTCTGTGATTCAATGATTCCATGCAGGAGGGCAGGAGCAAGAGGATGGGCAGCAGCAGGGTGGGCAGCAGCCTTGGCTGCACCGCTGGCATGTGGAACAGCACTGGGAAAGGCCAGATGGGCCCACTTCCAGGACATGTCCCCAGCCTGGGGACACCAGCAGTGTGGCTGTGTCTGCCTCCCCCATGGCACTACTCCAGGCAGATGCCCCAACCCAGCCCTCACCGGGGCCCCTCAGACCTGCCCAGAAATCACACTTCTTGCACCGTTTCATTTTAGCACAGCCAGGAATAAGAGGAACAAACTCCATCAAGGTTGGAAAGGGCACAAACCCCAATCAGAGGATGATCTGGCATTCCACAAGTGCTCCTGCAGCTTTCCCTGTTGAGACAGCCTGTCCTGGCTCCAGCTCATGCTCTGTTGGGGTGACACAACCCTGTCACAGTGACACAGCCCCACTGCAGATCCCCACAGTTCTGCCCCAGAGAGCTGTGAGAGATGCAAACCCTGGGAGAAGATAGAGACGGGACACTGACCTGGGCACAAAAGGCTCCTCCATCGTGAGGATGGATGAGAATGAGGGAAAAATGAATAAGGATCTGTGCCGCAGCAGAACAAGCTGGTGTGGAAGACGTGCCATGTACCCAAAACCAGACCCTCTGCCATCAGTGTGGATGGTGTCTTATTTTCCCTGGATGTTTTCCCATTCCTCTTCCCATAATCCAGAGCTGGGGGGGCCACTGCAAAGCCTGCAAGTCCTGTGACTCCAGTGGCAGGAGATGCAGGATCCCTGGGCAGCGATCACAAGAACGGGGAAAGCAGCAACCTCAGGTTGCAGATTAGCTTCGTTTTACAGCCAGGGAGGCTGAAACCTCCCGTGGTTCAACATCTCACTGGAGACCACACAGGGAGCCTGGGGAAAGCCAGGGAGAGGTCGCAGGTCTCTGCGGGGTGAGAGCATCCTCTCTGCAGGGAGGGAAGGAGGGAGCTCAGGGCCAGCAGGACCCCACAGTGGCCCCAACCCATCGCCACACCCCAAACCTCACACGGGGCCACACACTGCACCCCTTCCCCCTCTGACCCCAAACTGCTGCAGTACCGGTGGGGGTTGCAGAAACCAGTTTGGTGAAGAGAGAGAGGCTCTTTACCCAAGTTTAAATGCACTTCCCTTGACTCAGTTCCCAGTTCAGTGTAGAGGAGACCCAGCTTGGCCGGCAGCCACAGTGCTCAGCTCTGCACGTCCCTGCCCAGAGACACATTCCTCAGCACTGCAGCTAAGTGCAGCACAGCCTTTGAGGCCTTCACCCCTCCTTCAATGATAATTTATGCCCCCTGACCCAACTCCCCCTTTTAAATCAGGCTGATCAATAGAGAAATCAGACAATCCTTTTAAGAAACTATCTCATCTGATCCTGCCAGCTAATGATCTCTGCTCTCCTTACAGCTGTTTGCAGATCTGTAGCCTAGGCTGCTGGGAGAAGCGGGAGGAAAAAAAGCCACTGGGCCAAATTCCTCCTTCTCCAGTCCAAGCAGGAGCAGCAACAACTCTGACGATTTGTATGGAAGCAAAACAGGAGATGCCAACTCCTGTTTTTTGGAAAACAAGCAGAGCATCATGCTGCAGGGAAGCACTAGCTCCCAAAATCTGCTACCTCATCCATCTCGCCACTAAACATGCTCTTCTCCCATCCTGGGAGCCCCGACAAGACATTCTCACTCTTTTTACAGGCTCCAGCTTCCAGGCTTTCCAGTGCCTCCCCTTCAAAGAAAACACAGCAACACAAAGCAGCAACCCCAAATCTGGTTCCCAGCTGAGCCATGGTCACCCACACCCTGGTCTGTGCACAGCCACAGCACTGAGGCCCAAGGCTCCAAGGGGATGCTGTGAGCATTGGGATCTCCATCGCTTGGCTGGAAAACCCTCACCCCTCACAGGGATACTCTCTTTACCAGGGCAGCAAAAGCTCAGGGGTGCAGCTGCCTTCCGCCCGTGGAGGAGCTAAACCAGATCAATGGAAGAGGGAGCAATGTCCAGCGCAGCACTGGGAGCGGTGTGGCAATGTCCATGGAACAGCCTCCAGAAGTGCTTTATTGATGGCAGCTGCATTTCTATTTAACTGGCAAAGGAACGGGGTTAACCAGCGAAGAGGGAAGCATCAGAGAACCCTTTAAGTCTTCAAAGTAAATCAGCTCCTGGAACAAACGCGCTCAGTAGCCCAATGTTCCCTTCTCCTTTGTGTGCACGGAGATATTGACATTTATTATGATGCCCAAACCACCCACAGGAAGGATGCTTTCCTTGCATCCAAGGGCCATTTCTCACCCTGGCATACTCACAGGGATTTCTCCCCTGTCAAGGCAGGGCTTGGCCCCCAGCATTCCCTCCTTTAAACCACCCAGGAGCCAGGATGGGACCGCATCCCAGGGATACTCAGCACCTTCCCATGCCCACGGGGAGCCGGGGACCAGGCTCCAAGCCCGGGACATCTCCAAGGTCCCCCCACCATATGTCCCCTCCCACCCAGCCCTTGCTCTGAAGCCCAAGAGCAGATGCAAAAGCCAAGGGGTCTGAAGGGCTGCGGCAGCACAGCACGGTGCAGGTCCTGCCACAGCAGTCACAGTGAATTACAAGGTATTAGAGCCCCGTGCTGCCGTGTCTCTGTGCAGCAGCAGTCACGGTGAAGGACATGCTATGATAGGACTAGAGTCTCCTCTGGAGATTCCAGTCACCGGCCTGGTGGAAGGCAGTGGTATGAGAGGCCAGCCCTGTTCTATAGATCATGTAGCGACAGGCATGTGAAGGACACGCTATTACAGGACGATGCAGGCTGAGAGGCGTGGGGTTTGGGGAGGGGGGACGGCTGTGCCTCGCTGGATCACTGAGTGCCCACGCTTTGCGAGCCAGCAGCCGTGAACATTTTTAATTATGCTTTCCTACTTTATCGAGCATCTCATTTTCATTTACACGCCGGCCATCTCCACCTGAGAACGTGGCCGCTGCCGTTCCTTTCCAGCACTGCTCCCATATCCCCTCACGCATCAGCTGGAGGGACCCAGCGGAGCTGGAGGTCCATCCTCAGCTCAGCACAGGGGACCCATTTGGTGACCGACCCACCCTGCAGCTCCCCTGTGCTCCCTACACGACGCCAAGGACCATAAGGGAGCTGGGCAGAGCCTCCGTGATGCTCAGTGTCCCTCCCCGTCGGAGCAGCCAATTTTAGTGGCTGCCATAAATGCAGCAGGAGCAGTGTCCCCTGGTGAGGCATCGAGCGGTGACTAAGAGCGGAGATGACAATAAAGCGGAGGAAGCAAGGTCTGACTGCAAAGCAGCAAACCACCCCCCCCAATCCTGCTCGGAGGCACTGACTGATGATGGCCCCCCAAACCAGAGCCTGAGCCCAGTGAAGGAGGGCTGGGCTCTCTGGGGCTCGGGCTGAGCCCCGACGCAGGTTTGGTTTGGGTGGAAATCCCACAAACAGGAGGGGAGAAAGGCTTCCCCCATCAGGACAGCGGGACGGAGTTCAAGCCTCTCAGCAAAGCACACAGGGAGACTTGTGTACAGCCCCTACAGATAAATCTACCCCCTGAAAGCGTTCTCAGTGGTAAATGCGGTAGAGACTGTGCAGGACTTGACAGCTCGAGGTGTATTTATGGTGCTTTGGCACCAGGGATACAACCAGTTGGGATTTTTGCTCAGCTCTACCACTTGGGCATAGCACAGCCACAACAAACCCATTTGAATACCTCTTGTTTCAACCAAGGCAGAGATCCAGCCTATTCCCTGCGGAGCAAGCGCCAGACCTGGGGCCAAATTAATCTCCGATGGATCTCCATCAACTTCATGGAGTTACAACTACAATTTGGCCCATGTCTGACACGTAAATCTGCTCATTTTTCTTCCAAATCGTCCAAATACCGCAGCATTTGTTAGCGCAGGAGAGGGGACACATCCTCCGGGAGAGATCTCTTTGGATACCGTGCCAGCCCTTTCTTTTTTTTTATTTCCTTTGCTGCCTGGGATAAAAGGCAAGCGAGACAGACCGTGGTACGTGTCTGAGCTGTTTGGGAAAGAAATAGGAATTTCCTCCTGCCATTCCCAGTCTTTTGATAGGCAGGTGGGATGCGAGCAGGAATAACTCAATCAAGACAGAGCAATTTTTAATTAATTTGTGGATCCCTTCACCGGCTGATTGCCTTGGAGACAAAAGGGAAGCCTCTCCTTTAACACTTGTGTGTGCCTGGTACTCTGAGCCTCCCCTTTTCACCGGTGCATCTTTGGTCTTGAAAGCTGCACAAAAGGAAGAATTCCTTGATCTTTTGCCTCGGCTTTTGCTAAGACAGAGACACACAAGGCCGAGCTGGGTTGGGGGGGTTTTTGGGTTTCTTTTATATTTTGGGGGGTTTATTAAAGCCCAAAATGCACATAGAGAGAGGTGGGGAAGAAAAAGAAAAAGAAGGAAAGGGGAATAAAAACCCTCAAATCTAAGAAAGGAGAACGTTTTCCGTCAACACCTTCTGCCCAGCCCGCTCCATCCCCAAGGGGAGGGAGTTGAAAGGTTCAAGCTACATCAAGTGGTGAGTAATGCAGCGGGAGGCTCCTGCTCGGGGCCAGGCTCTCGCCCTCCGCCACCCTCCCTGCCCCGTGCCCGGTGCTGGCGGGGCAGAGCCCAGCTCTCACCCTCCCCTTCTCCCCCCCCACCAGCGACCGTGGGGATGCGGGAACTTCCAAGGCAGTGAGTGACACCACAATTATCGATTGCCGGCTGCGAAGGCTTGCTCTCACCTCCCCCCCTCTTCTCACTTGTTTTCTTCTGTGCAGCAGTGCCAGCCTTCAGAGACTGCTGCTGTAAAAGGCTCGGATTGACGGGGTGTCAAGATATCTGCTGCCCCTGGCTTTTAACGTTCCCTTGCAGCAGGGAGCAGGAAGAGCCCCTGCACCAGTGAGGGGAGCTTGGATAGCTCCAAAAGAAAGGGAGGAATGAAAAGCCTCCCTCTCTCCTCCGTCGAGGAGATGCTCTTGAACCACAAGCAGCTTTTTCAGCCTCAGCTTGGCTGCGTGCGTCTCGGAAATCTCAAGATGCTGGGAAGGAGGAGAGGCGATGTGCCAGCCGGCCCCCGCCAGCGCCTGTGTCCTGCCCAAAATCAAGGCACCCAAAAAACCCACCACGCTCCCCAGCAGCTCTCTGTGGCACACACACCTGACCACCCAGCAGATTTGGCAGTGGCCATTTTAGAGGTGGGGAAGGCAAGACACATCCAGGCCAGATGAGGTCACCCAGAAGAAGCTGCAAAAGGACTGGGACACACCAGCTTGGGTAAATCCTCTGCTGTTCAACACTGATGGCACAAAGGGACCAGATCAGAGGGTTTTCCTAGCAAAGACTGGCAAAGCAGGAACTCCAGGTGATCCCTGGATCCCCCACCAAAGGCTGTGATGTCACCCTGCCCAATGGCCCTGGGATGGTCCCCTGCCAGCTCTGTACCCAGCTCATCTGGCCACCCATAGCAAGTGCCATCTCTGCCACAAAACAGGGACGGTCACCTGCCCGTGGAGGTGTTTGTTTGCAAAGCCTGGTGGCACCTTGGGACCACGGCTAAGTGTTACGTGCTGGAGCCAGAGGCCTGAAATTAAAGCCGGCTCCACGACTGTCGGTGTCGACACCTGGTGATGGGAGGAGAGGGATCGATGATGGAGAGTCTGTCGCTCCTGATGCATCGCTGTCAGGGTCAATACACAATTCCCGGGGAGATCAGATGTCCAGGTTAACTGCTTTGCCTCTGTGCTAAGCCGATGGGCTGGCGGAGCCCCATCCTGCTCACACATCCTCTTCCCCAGCCATATTCACCCCACAGCCCCCAAATGCCACTGAGAGCAGCCCTGGGGCTTGTGGCTCTTGTTTTCATCCATGTAGAGCTCAAGTGTAGTTCAAACGGGTGCCCAAGGCTGGGAAAGGGACACAGGGACAACAGGGACCTGCCCCCCAGGAGCTTTTGGCTGCATCAAGCCAGTCCACTGCCACAGTCAGAACCGCCATGGGACACAGGCTTGGGGATGGCCACCACCTCCTCTGGCCATCCAAGGGGGCTGGGAGGGGAAGTGGGGGTGATGAGATCTCTGAAATGGGGAGCCCCATCTGCCAGTCTCCCTCTGCACCCCTGTCCTGAATTCCTGAGCAACAGAAAAGGCAGGAAGAGGAGGGAAACTCGCCTCTCCTGTCCAGCACAAGTCCTGTGCACTCTGTGATTGTGTCCTGCTCCTCACCCTGGGTGGGCAGAGGATCCATGCGGCTTTGGCACACCTGTCCCCTCCAGGTGACACCACAGACCCCCGTGGGACAGGAGAGATGTGACAGCAGAGCTGCACTGTGCCCTCTGCACCAAGCAGCCTTGTAGCACCCTAAGGCACCCCAAAACCATTGCAGTGTGCGCAGGCAGGAGGCAGAAGCCCTGCTTTGCACCCATTCCCATGTGCCACGCTGGGCAGGATCTGTCCTCATCCCAGGGGGTCCTGTGAGGACGAGAGCCACCCGCAGCCAGACTGCAGCGTCTCACCCCGACAGCTCCCAGGGGGTTTCAGCTGCTCATCTCCTCCTCCAGCACAGCACAACCTACCCGGGGGAGCCCGGTGTGACCCCCTGAGGAGAGGACCAGGGGGTCCTACCTGCCCTCAGCCCACAGAGCCAGCTTGGGGGGGACACAGCATCACACCCGGCACAGCCAGACTTGCAGCAGCCCCCCCAAAAAATCCCAGGAAAACAGAGCGCGGCATGAATAACAAAAGCAGCGATCAGTAAAGACTCTCCCAAGAGGCTGCAAGTTCTTCAATTAGAGCTCGCATTATAGGAATGAGAAACTCCACGCCGTCTTCCGTATGGATAACACTTTTTTCCCCCCTCTCTTTTAAAGAATAAAGGGAGGGAGGGAGGGAGAGGAAGGGCTGCATCTCTAATGCAACAGACAGGTCTGCTGAGATTCACTTTGGCTCTTATTTTGACTTTCATCTAAAAGAGCTGCCCTGGGAATCCATTAAGTCCAATTTAAATCGGCTCTCCGCCCTCACGGCTTCTCCCCGCCTTCGCGCCCCCCCCCCAGCTGCCTTCTCCCCCTCCTCGGAGGCAAACAAACACAAAAGCAAGGCCAGGCAGGGCAGGCAGCGAAGGGCAGGCAGCGAAGGGCAGCACCGGCGCGGTTTCGGAGCCGTTCCCTGGGGGATTACAGCCTTCCCCAGGGCAGTTGCTCCATCTTTATTTCCGCCCAAATAAACACAATCCACCCACGTTTGGATACCGCCTCGGTATGCCTCACCTCGGCGGCGCTTTTGGGGGGCCGGTGGGATTTCGGGACCTCCTTCTGCTCCCCACACATCTCCCCCCCTCCACACACAGGCGTATTTCCCCCCGTTTTATTATTTTTGAGTACAATTAGCTCCATTAACGCCGCAACCGGCAAAGTTGGACGGGATATAATCACATACTTCAGGTTTGTTGTTTTCTTTTTTTTTTTCCTCGTTTCCCCCAGTGAGCTTCCCCACCTCGAGATCATTCCTCTGCCTTTGGGAATCGGCCCCCCTCGCAGCCGGGCGAGGGACGGACCCCTCGCCTTTCATCTCACCACACTCATTCAAGCTCTGCTTCTGTCGTATAAGCAGTTTTCCAGCTCTTCCCCCCCGCCCCGTAACACACCCGCTCTGCATTGCATCCTATTCATATGTTTTCAATCATCGCCGTTTCGTTATTTAAAACAAAAGCACACGGTTCCCCCCACCCCCGGGCAGCACTCCGAGCCCCCTCACTGGGCTCCACGGTTATTCCCTGGTTTGTTTGTTTATTAATGTCAACGGAGGATTTGGAGGCAAAATTTGCCGTGGGAGAAAGGGAGCAGGAGGTGAAAGTCCCACCGAGGGGCTTTCCAAAGGCGCAGCCAGATGTGCAAACCCCACGATTCCTTGGGTTATCTGCTAGATCCATTTTTTCCTGCCCCGCCAGCCACCGAATAAAAGAAAGAAAATCCATCAAGTCAGCGTTCTCACGTGCAGACAACGGCAAGGAGAGCCAGGCGCCCGCCCGCGGCACCGCCGCAACTTTTGGAAGTATAAAACCATGCACATCCATAACTACTCAATTAAATAAGCCTTCCCGGGAAGACTTCCCTCTGCAGAGGCTTTCGCAGCCCGGTGCCCATTATTATTTTAACTTTGCAAAAGTAGGGAGTCAGGACAAGCAAAACGAATCCATCCCTTCCACACACAAACGTTTCCAAGTCTCAGCTGTATCTTTGTTCAGACACCCATCAATCGGCAAGTCAGGAGGGGTTTTGGACCGGTTGCAAATTTCTTTATTACTTCCAGAAAAGCAAAACAACCCCCCCCACACACGCCCCCCGGCTCCTCCGTTGCTGCTGCAAATAGGACACACACACAACACACACACACCACACACACACGTACGTATAATCCCCCCTCCCTCCCCAAACTCCGCGATGCCGGCGCCGTGCATCCATTCAATTGCAGCAG
>VZRS01007956.1:2329-15000 GCA_013398055.1 Ifrita kowaldi | reverse complement strand
ACTGACAGACTGACTGACTGACAAACAGGCAGACAGGCAGNCAGACAGACTGACAGACAGACAGACAGACTGACAGACTGACAGACAGGCAGACAGACAGACTGACTGACATACAGGCAGACAGACAGGCAGACAGACTGACAGACTGACAGACAGACAGGCAGACAGGAACAGCTGTGTGCCATGACAAGG
Source organism: Ifrita kowaldi (assembly GCA_013398055.1). Taxonomy (NCBI): domain Eukaryota; kingdom Metazoa; phylum Chordata; class Aves; order Passeriformes; family Cinclosomatidae; genus Ifrita; species Ifrita kowaldi. Next base: position 14,808 of record VZRS01007956.1, on the reverse strand, counting down.
AGCTGTCCCAGCTGAGCAGGGTGTTCCTCGCTCCAGCTCAGCTCCACCATCGGCCCTGAGGCTCCAGCAGGGCCACAGCTGCAGCTGGTGCAGGTTTAGGCTCAGCCTAAAGGGAGTTTGGGCTCAGCTTTCTGGTGGGGACGGGTTTTAAAGCACTCTCGGTTTCATCATCTGTGGCACCGGGAATCTCTTAGCAAGAGAAGTAATTTAAAATAAATATTTCTTCCCAGTTATGACACTTGATGGGTTATTTTTGTTGCCCAGAGAAGCTGTGGGTGCCCCTGGATCCCTGGCAGTGCCCAAGGCCAGGCTGGACATTGGGGCTGGGAGCAGCCTGGGACAGTGGGAGGTGTCCCTGCCTGTGGGGCTGGATGGGATTTAAGGTCCTTCCACCCCAAACCATTCCAGGATTCTGCTCCAAACCCATCTGCTCCTGGTATTTACTTGGATTTGGGTTTGCTTTATGAGACAGTGAAAGACCTGCCCAGGGATTGGGATCAGGGATGGCAGGGGTGGAATGGGATGAGCTTTGAGGTCCCTTCCAACCTAAATCCTTCTGGGATTCCAGAACTTTGCGGACCCAGGTATCACTGCTGCTCTTTTACAGATGGGGAAATGCACTCAGGAGGGGATTTTGGGAAGGAATCCTTTCCTGTGAGGGTGGGCAGGCCCTGGCACAGGGTGCCCAGAGCAGCTGTGGCTGCCCCTGGATCCCTGGCAGTGTCTCAGGCCGGGCTGGATGGGGCTTGGAGCACCTTGGGACAGTGGGAGGGGTCCCTGCCATGGCAGGGCTGGGATGAGCTTTGAGGTCCTTTCCCACCCAATCCATTCTGGAATTCTGTGGGTTTCTGTAATCAAACCCCTCAGGCTCTGCAGGACTGCCCTGCCTGGGCAGGGAGGGAGGGAAGGAGGGAAGGCCAGGCTGTTCCTGGGTGCCAGGGGCAGCTCCAGAACCTGATCCAGAGCTGCTCCAGGCCCGCGGGCCGAGCCTCACCGGACAGCACTGCCTGCAGCATGTCCATGAGCATGTGAGCAAAGGTGTTCTCCAGGCACTGCAGGAAGTTGTTTCTCTCCCAGGGGGTGCTGAAAACCTTGCAGACCTTCTGCATCATTTTCACTGCCCAGTCCATGCAGTACAGGTCCTTCTCACACACCTGGAGGGCAAAGGAAGGATTAAACCCACACCTTTTATGATGCAAGATCAAATCTTAGCATTCAGCCTTGGTTCTGGATCAGTTGTGCTATGGGCTGGGAAATCAGGGGTTGTGACAAGGACACAGAGGTGGGAAAGATTTTCAAACACTCCTGATTTCACCATCCGTGGCACCAGGAACCTCTTAGCAAGAGAAGTAATTTAAAATAAATATTTCTTCCCAGTTATGACACTTGACAGGTTATTTTTGTTGCCCAGAGCAGCTGTGGATCCCTGGCAGTGTCCAAGGCCAGCTGAATTCAGGGAATTCTGACCTTTTTGCTGGTGGTGCTTCTCCTCAAGGCTTGCCAGCTTCCAGGGAAGCAGAGAGGGTGGAAGAGCACCCAGCTTCTGGCTGGATTTATTCCTGGTGTGTGGCAGAGGGTGGGGAAAATTTTCCAGCCCGAAACAGCAAATTTGGGGGCAAAGAGGCTGTGCTGAGTTGTACTCACCAGAGCCATGAAAACCATGAGCCTGGCCAGCTCCACAGCTCTGCCATTCACAGCTTTGCTGGCCAGGAAGGTGAAGCAGATGCTGTTCCCACTCAGGAGGAGGAGCCGAGCGTTGTTCTCCATCAGCCACTCCTGGGGAAGCACTTGGGAATGATGGAGAGAGACAGAGAGAGGATTTCAGTCACCTCTGAGCAAAAACAGGAGCAGTGAAAGGGCACAAATAATCCCTGCCAGCAGCACTCAGAGCTCTCCACACCAACTCTGTGGCACAAGCTCAGCCAAACTCTCAGTGCAGCTGTTAAAATCGTTCAGGAGAATTTTGCCTGAGCAAACTCCGTGTTTGGACAAGGTTTCCTCAATAATTCAAGGCAAGATTTGAGTTTTAAAGGTCTGCATGGATTCTTAAAAGATTTCTCCACGGGGAAAGACAGGCTGGATGTGTAAGGGACTTTCTCTCATCACCAGTGTGGTGACTTTTCCAATCAAGGCACAGCTACTGCGAGGAATTTTGCAGCACACAGCTGGATTGGGAGGACGTGAGGATCTGTAATCCCATGGTTTAATGATAAAGGCAAAAACACACCTGACAGCTCATCCACAAGACTGATAACATCATCTGCTGTCCATTCTCTAGCTTCTGTACCATACAGCAGCTTAATTGCATCAGCTAAACCCTTCAGACTGCTCTCATCTGTCGGTCCTTCTATCATTTTCTGCCACACCACGTGTCCTGAGTGATATATCAATCACAACTGCTATTAAGTGACATTTATTAAACAAGAAAGTTGCTAAATTGAGCCTCACAGCAGGGGTAGAGGAGGGGAATTGAGGTGACACCACTGAGGCTTTGTGATCCTTTCCCATCTGTGATTCAGCGTGAGTCAAACTTTCAGAAACCCAAGTTTGATAATTAAGTGAGGAAATGTGTTTTCCTTCAGGGAAATGGGTGCTTCTTGGAGATAGATTTAAGTCTACCCCGAGCAGGGGAGAATAGAGGAACAGAGGTGTCATTTAATTTCTTCACTTGAATTGTAACTTACAACTCTGTGTGTATACATATATATATTTTAGATATTTTATGTGTGTTAGTGATGTCTGCTTCAGCAGAACGGTTTTTTCCTAGGCAGTGCAGTGGCTTCACACTGACACAGGGCAGGTTTAGGTTGGGTTTTAGCAAGGAATCCCTTCCCTTTCTTCCTTTCCTTCCTCACAGGGAGGACCCCGTGAGGGCACTGAGGGGCTGGGATGGAATTCCCAGAGCAGCCGTGGCTGTGCCATCCCTGGAAGTGCCCAAGGCCGGGCTGGACAGGGCTGGGAGCACCCTGGGCTAGTGGAAAATGTCCCTGCCCCTGGCAGGGGTGGCACTGAATGGGCTTTAACACCCCTTCCAACCCAACCCATTCCACGACTCCATTATTACCACATTTTTGGGGGGGGTTCCTGCAAGAAAATCTCCTCCCCCACCCTTTGCGCTCACCATCGAGGGAGGACACGGGGCCGAAGATGATGTAGAGCAGGCGGGCCTGGTTGACCATGGGCCAGGGCTTGAGGATCCGCGTGAGCCAGAAGGCGGAGTCGCTGCGGTGGCTCCCGGGCGACAGCAGCACCCCCCGGCAGTAGAGGCGGATCCGCAGCTCCAGCCTGCGGGCACTGCCTGCGAAACAGGGATTCCTGAGCCTCCCTCCGTTCAAAGCGAGGGAAAGAGGGGTTTTCTTGACGTGTTAGATCCGGGTTTTATCTCTCGCTGCCTGAGTTTGGCTGGTTTTGGTGCTTTGCCCTAATTCGGGTGGTGGAATGTGTGGATGCAGCCTCTGGGATGCTCCACGAGCTGCGGGGGTTGGTTTCTGGGTTTTGGCAGTGTGGGAAGGGTGATATGGCTGTGGGTGAAGTGTTCCACAGAAATTGCCTGTTCTGTGCTGGGAAATGGGAGGGTTTCTTGAGAGGCCTTTGTCCTGTCAGTGCTGGGGTTCAGAAATTTAAACCTCGCTTTTTGCTGCATCATTTTCTTTCTCCGTGGGCTCCTCTCCCATTGGTTTCACTGCTGTGGGGTAGGAAAGATTCAAATCCATGACGTAGAGACACAACCGATGCTTTGGATTGATAATGGAATGATTTTTATAATCTCTAAAGGCCTCTCAAGACAAATTTCTTCACTGCAGAGACAAAAGCACTTCTCTCTGCTCTTGGTGAGGAGAAAACAGCTGTGTCCATCGAGATGAAGGCCAAGAACTCGCTGTAGGACGCCCACAGAACCCACAGCAGGGTCAGGAATCCCCTAAATCCCACCCAAATTCAGTTTGCAGCAATCAGGAGCCATTTCCTGCCCTCTCCGTGCCGGCACATTTTGGGTTTTGGGGGCTGCTCGGAGTTACCTGGTTTGCCACTGACAACAGTCTGCACTTTCCTGGCCAAGTTGCTGAGCTCCCAGAGGAAGTTGAACACCCGGTGGCACTCGAGCTCATCCCAGCCTGCCGTCAGCATCTGGAGGGGAGGGGAAATGGGGTGAAAATGAGGAGATTGGGCAGAAATTCGGTTCACAACGCCAGGGCTCACAGCAGAGAAACACAATTTGTCCTGCAGGTTCTCAGGAGAGGGAGGGAAGGGTGGTGCCTGAGCGAGGTGCTTGAGGAGGGCAGGGAAGCCGTTGCCTGCCTCGGGTGGTGCTTAAGGCCTTGATACTGAAATTGGCCAGGAAAGAAACTTTCTAACAAAATTTGAAGCGTTAGAAAGCAGGAATTCATCAGCCTGGTGCTTCCCAGAGCCAAAAAACTGCCGAGGGTGTTCCAAAATCTGATTTGTGAATCTTAAGTGGAAGGTATTTGCTACAAAATGTCCCAGCGCCATTAATCCCCTGCTCTGCTAAGAGGGGATTTTAATTTTAAATTTTTTTTTACATTAATTTGAAGCTCCCACAAGTAGGAACTGTTCTGGCCTCTGGTGTGTGGAGCCTTAAAACCAAAGCATCTCTGCTCTTGACCTGTGAATTTGGAGCTGTGTGATGAAATGTTCCCCTTCTCCCCTTCTTGGGTAATAAATTGCTAATCAAAACCCAGACTGGTTGGGAGAGAAATCCAGGCCAAGGAATTCTCAGGAGTCAAATCAGCAACTTGCAGCAGCAGCAAGAAAACTGAGGAACTGTGTGAATAAACACCACCCCTCCCTCCACCCCAAACCAGCTCATACTTCTAAAAATCTTGCAAAACAGAGATTAGTTTAGAAAACTGCCTCGATTTTCTTTGTTATTTGTGATATTTCTGTCCCTGGGGATACTGTACCTGTAAGAACACCCCATAGCACTGTAAGCCCAGGCAGTGCAGAGGACTGGCACAACCATTGAGCTTGAAACAGGAAACCTGCAAGTGCAAAGAGCAGAGGTTATTTCATGGCTGTGATTGAAAATTCTCTGTGCTCCCTCAAAACAGAGAGGTTCAGAAGGATTCCCTCCCCCTCCTCGTGTGAGTTATGGGAATGGTATGGAAATGAGTTCTTGGGATGAGTTATGGCAGAGACTTCAGGGTTTAGTGTTGAGTCAAAACTGTGGGTGTAAAAAAGGGTTTGGGGAAGAAAAATCTGATTTTGGGGAGGAAAAACCTTGTTTTCAGGGAGGAAGATTTCCATGAAGGGCTGTACAGAGTTTTTAGCAGCCCATGAGATGATGAGGAGCTGAGAACCACCAGCCTGGCAAGGTGGGATCTCAGTGGAACAGCCTCCAACACGCTGGAGTTTGGTACTGATATTATAAAGACTCCAAATTAATAAAGTGATTATTCAGTGGTGATAAACTCCAGCAAAGAATCACAGAATCACTGAATTAACGAGGTTGGAAAGGACCTTTGAGGACATAAAGCCCAACCCATGACCTAACACCACCTCATCAACTAAACCATGGCACCGAGTGCCACCTGCAGTGTTTCTTTAAACACCTCCCTGGGCAGCCCATTCCAGTGCCCAATCACTCTTTCTGTGAAGAATTTTTTCCTCATGTCCAGCCTAAATTGTCCAGCCTAAATTGTCCAGCCTAAACCTCCCCTGGCACAGCTGAAGGCCGTGTCCTCTTGTCCTGGTGTCACTGGTGACCATCCCAGAGGAAAGCACCTCGTGGGAATGGTGTTGTAAGCACAAAGGGCGGTGAGGAATGCTGGTGGAAGGAAGGTGGGCTTACTCCTGGGAGTATTTTGTGCACATCCCCTCGAGTACTTACCCCTGAGAGCACCTTGTGCACGTACTTGAGCCTGTCCCTGGTGGGCAGCAGCAGGGTGCACCTCTTGAGCAGCAGCCCTGGGGCAGAGGGGTCAAACACAAACAGCTCTGGGGATGCTCACACACCCCTGGAGCATCCTCAGAAAAAAAAAAATACAGCCTGAAAACGCAGGCACAGAGAAAAAGCTGCTGCTCCAAGGTGAAAGGAGCAGTGGTTGGGGTAGGGGTAGCAAGGCCATCTTTCCCCAAAGGAATGTTTCCAGGGAGTTTCCAGCTTCCTGCACCCTCTGTAACTCGTTTATGGTGTTGTTTAAACTGTTGTTACTCACAGTTGGAGCTGGATTAAAATGACTGCATTGGTTTGGGAATTGCAGCTGTTCCAAATATTGCACAGAAATGTTAACTCGTTGCACCTCTTCCAAAAGCACCCAGGGGGAAAGCTGGTTTTCCCCTTATATCATCCCCAAATTTTTTCAGGATAGCCACATGTTCTAAAAAGCAAATATTCTGGATTTTCCTAATGTAAAACATAGCAGAGAGGGAAATTGTTTTTCCTATCCAGGCGTGTTTGGGATGGCAGAGTCTGGAGCTCGTTTTCCTGGGGAACAGCTGGTTGTCGAGCAGAATTCCTTCCACACCCCTGATAGAAACTGGGTTAACAGCTTGCACTCAAAGCCTTTCCCCAGAATAAAATATATGTGTATATACTGCTTGTTAATTAATCAAGGAATCCACTGAAAAGCTTGGATTTTCCCAGGGGGAAAGAAAAAAAAAAAAAAGGAAATTTTTCTCCAGAAAAAAACCCCCACCCTAAAAATACATCCTTTTTTTTTTTTTTCCCAAGGTCAGAAAGTACTTTGTGGATTTCCTGTGATTCTGAAGTGACTCTTCCCTTCCTCAGAGCGTCTCAGCATTCCTGCACGACAGCCATAATTTATTCATCAGCCTTGGATCTGCTCCAAAGCTCAGCCAAGTCCATTTTTTATTGACTAGATCAGACTTTGGACAGCACTCCCCGAGGAGCAGCTGTTAGGACAGCTTAGCCACGCTCCAGGATGGAGCCACCCGTGAGGGGAAAACCGTGGGGAGTGAAAAAAAAGGTGCTTTTGGACTCCAGTATTTTCCTGCTGCAATGTAAATATTGATTTTGCAGCCAGCCCTACCAGAGACGTTCCCCTGAGCCTCCCACTGTGACACAGCCACAGCCAATGGGTTTGTGTTTTTAAAAGGTTGTGTTTGACTCCTACAGCTCCTGCAGGGGTGGGTTCACACCTACGTTTAAATAACAAGGTGCCATTTTGGGGGAGATTATTACAAAGCCCAAACTAATTATGATTTTTTAAAAAGGGATTTCAAGGTTTCGAGCTTCATTTTAAAAAGGAAACTCTAATTTTAAAAGGTATTTTAAGATACCTCAAAACATCCACGGTTTGCTTACTGTAGGTTTTTCTTCTAAATTATTTTAACAGCTCTCCTTTACCTTGTGTGATTTGATGATTTAACGCCTTTATTTGATGTCTTTAAGGCCTTTTTTTCACGTCTTTAATGCCTTTATTTCATGTCTTTAATGCCTTTATTTGATGTCTTTAAGGCCTTTTTTTCACGTCTTTAATGCCTTTATTTCATGTCTTTAAGGCCTTTACTTACTGTCTGCAGTTCAACCCATATTTACAGTTCTCCCTCTAACCCTGACATTTATTTCTCTGTCAAACACATATTTTTTTTATCACACGGGGAACAGTAAATATGGACCCACTGACGTTTTAATTTCATTTCCTCCCCTGCCAGAACGATGTAGAGCGAATCAGAACCAACGTGCTTTACAAACGAGCAAGGCAGCCGGTGTTGGTCACTCCGGAGTTAGGCTGGGCTTAAAGGGCTGCATTTCCCAGCCTGAGGAATGTGAGCTGCTCCAAAGGGAGACCCCGCGGGCTGAGCAGCCGCATTCCTTCGGCTGCCCGGGGCCTGGGAGCCTCGGTTCCCGCTGCACTTCGCAGCGCCGGGCTCCGAACAGAGGGAATTTGGAAACACCTCCTCCTGCAAGCTGATCCTCCGCCTGTTCTCTGGTAAAAGGACACCCAGAGGAGGCAGGACACGCAGGGGTTTTTTCCATAACTCAGAGGTTTTGGAAGGATTTCAGACAATTCCTCGGCGTTGGAAGGGGTTGTTTGACTCTTGGCTCTGCACACGGAGGATTTGGGCCACATCCTCAGCGTTTCCCTGTTAATGCACGCACCAGGAGGAAGCTTCTGAGGGAGTTTTGCTCTCACCTAGAGATTTGTAGTGCTCCAGAATGGAGGCTCCTTCTTTCCTGCCAGGGAGTCCGAGGTTGTGGAAGTCCTGCAGCAGGAGGCGGCGGGTCCCTGACGAGGTGGAGATGTAATGAATCAGGCGGCTGCTGATGGTTTTGGACACCATGCTCAGCATGCTGATGTCCTTCACTGGAAAAGCAAAGCCCAGGACACTCCTAAATCCCTACTGCAAGGGAAAAATGCTGATCACGAGTCAATAACTTCTTCTGACTTCAAAAACAGGCCGAGAAATGAGATTTATAAATAAAACAAAAATTAATTACTGTTGATCTCCTTTGCCAGCAAGCTGGAGTAATTAGGAACTGACAGATCTAACGAATAATTTTCACATTTGATTGGCAAAACCCAACTTCAAATAGATTGTAACTATCGTTGAAATTTTGGTCAGTTGTTTTCCCATACTTAAAAGCTGAAAATTCAGAGTTAAAGCCACATAAAATGACTTTAACTACAAAAGCGACAACATTTTGAATGATAAAGCTTCTTAAATGAAAAAAAATCGATGATAATTTTCAGATATTGAGGTTTCCGATCAGCTCCTCACCTGAGAGATAATTCAACACCATTTGGAAGATCTCTAAGGGAAGGGTTTGGAAATCCCCCAGTGCTGACGGAGCCTGGGAATCCCTGCCCGGGGTGTGGCAGGAGCGGCGGCTGCTCCGCCTCTGTTTCTGCCTGGAGACCGAGGTGCAGCTGCTCCCTGCGCTCGAGGTCATTGTTCCGCTGTTCCCATCAATTTAACCTGGAGGAAAATAAAACAAAAAATAAGATTAAAGTCTGGAAAAGGCTCCCAGATTGAGGCGGAGAGGAAATGACTCCCTTGGAGACACAGAGAGTGTGAAAATCTCGTCTGTGCGTAGGATAAACCGCTTGGATTCAGTGCAGTGAAAGCGATTTGCTAAATAACTTTTAATACATAAGGAATAAAATGTGTTCTAGAGAATAATTTATGTGTTGGAAAGTGTAAATAATGTTTGGGGGGATGGAGGATTCAGCTGATTTTGGAGGAGGAAAAGACAAAAGCGCTGGGGGCGCTTCTGAGGGGGGAGCCACAGCAGGTGAGGAAAGCAGCTCTGGAAGGGAATTCTTGGGGAATGACACGTGAGGGTACAAGCTACAGTAATTAACAACATCGTTTTAATTTGCCACACTAATTATTCGACAGAACACCGAAGTTACAGGGCTGTTGTTGAGAGGATCATCACCGTTCCTTTAGGGTGATAATTACTGATACGTGTGCTTGTGTGGGACCAAATCAAAGATTAAAAGCACCAAAGTGATGCTTCAAACCCTTCCTTTCCTGCAGCGCTGAGCTGATGCAAGGCTTAATTTAATACAATGTCTCTATGTGTGATATAAAAATAAATGGTACAGTATTGGCCCGTGAAAATGTCGGTGCCTCAGGCTTTCCCAAAATCACAGGGGGCTGAAAACGAGCTTGGAAACAATCAATAAATCGGATTATTTGATTTACCTTCTGGGTTTTGAGTCTCTAGAACAGCCACACTTCACAATGTCAGGCAACACTGGGAGCTGGGGACTCAGTGTGTTTTAAATTTATGTTCTAACTGAGATTTTTCACACTACTCCTTGATTCCAGCAGCTGAGGCTCCGGGGGCATTGCCAAGGAGGAGGACGAGTGCTGCAGGATCATTCCAGGAGCTGGCAGCGCTGCCTGGAACATCCCTGGAGCCGCTCCAAGCTGCAGTGCAACATCCCAGCCACCAGCAGTGGGAAATTCTCCCGGAGAATGGAGCCCATTGTTCCCGGGATTACAAATTTACAAAATTACAGACAACAAGCTCCAAACATCCTCCCTGTTTATTACAAAATCACTCCAGCCAGACTCTCTGATATTCCACGGAGGGGAAATGGCCTCGTCCACAATGGGGGCTCTGTTTGTGCTGAGGAATCGGGGCTTTTTGGGAAAAGGGCTCCACGAGGGGCTGGCCGGCTCTGGGGAGGCTTGGAATTGGACATTTAAGAAGTTTTTTACTTGGCTGGGAGCATTTTTCATTTAGCTATAGGATATTTCTGGCTTGCTAAAGCAGCTGAAAACTTTCACAGGGCTTGTGAGCGAATGGAGCTGCTGCTAAAATTAGTGGGTTTAGGATTTGAGGAGGGAAAATCGACATAACACCTTTAAGGAAAATCACCTCTAGATAAAATTCTGTTTAAAAAATGCTTATCTTCTAAAAGCAAGGAATTTTACACAGAGGATTGTGGATTCCATACAAATTCCTGGTGGACCACATAAAAATCAGCCCATTCCCTGTTTATAACCAACACCACCAAACTTGGCTAAATCTGGTGCATATTTCTGATCCAGGCTTTAGAAATAAAGTTGCAATCCTACGACACTTTCTTCTCTTCCCACTCTCCTTTCTGTCTGCAGCTGTGGGGATTTGTGAAATCCTTCAGTGGTTTTTTTTAAGAATCTTACCTTGGGTCTCCAGTTGTGGAAGGAAAAATACTTAGCCACCAGCGAGGTTTTGGGGAAGTATTTGTCTAATATTTGTCTCTTTCTGTCCAATCTGGTTGAAGTTAAATGGATTGTCGCTGTTTTAATGCAGAGCAGAGCTAGATAAAATTAATGTAAATAAAAATGAGTGCAAACAGCCAGTTTTAAAGCCTTTCCTGAAAGCTCCCATTTGCTTCCTCTTTGACTCAACGTGGGTTTTTTTTATTTCTTAGGGAGTTGAGCCAGAGCGAGGCAATGGGCTGTGCATCTCCATCTGCTGCTGGGACACCAGTGTTTGGAGAACTGCTTAATCCACACTGGAAATTGAAAGGTAAATGTTAAATATTTAGCAAGCTAAACTCATAACATTAGCTAAGAAGGGTCATCTTATTTGTCGCTATAAACTAATTTGTTTACAAGGCCAAAAGCATCAACTTCCACCCATGTTGCCCTTAAGCAGTCGCTAAACTCCTGCTAATGGATGCACTTTAGTCCTGATATTTCTCGGAGCCCTGTGTTAGCGTTTGGCAAACATTTATTGCAAAAAGGGTGTTTACTTTGGAGATTGGTTTGGGATGTTTCCCTTTCCTTTCCTCATCACCACGAGCATAAACCCAGTGGCTTTGAATATTAACTCGATGGGGGGTTTCATTAGTTTTTCCCGATTTTCTCCTGCCCTTTGTTGTATAAAAATAAAATAAAATGGAGTGGAAGAAAACAGGATAACATAAAATAATAATTATCAAGTACAAGCCCAAGTGGGGGGTGACAAACCTTAGAGCACCGAGTGCAACCCGTGTTGGAGTTGCTCCCGTAAGGAGTTACCTTAACACTTGTTACCCCTAGCCTACACTGAAAATTTTTGTTTAAAAGAAGTGGTTTTATTTATGATAAAGGCTCTATGTAAGATTGGTGGTGCAAATCGATCCCAAAACCACCTAAATTGGAGAATAATGTTAGTATAAAGCAGAGCTGAGGGTTCCTGGCCCTGTAGCTGATGGCGGCCGGGTTGTGGTGTGAGGGGGCTGGCTTCCAACAGAGGAGGGAAACACTAAAAAGAGCTTATTTTTCCCTCATTCCAGCCTGGATTTGCTCTTCAGGCTTCAATATTTGATGAAATGGGTTATTTTTGGCCTTTTACCTGTGTTTTTGGGTCAGATTCAGATGGGCTATGACCTTTAGGCCAAAGGATGGGCCAGGTTGTGGCCTCCGCCATAGCTCCTCTCCCCCCAGCCTATCAAAATTCGTGGCTAAATGGCTGAAATGGGGGACCTGCACCCCAAAACCTACATAAATTTAATAGAGGGTGTCTCACAGTTGATGGTACTCACATAAAACTCTTTATCAGCCGTTTTTTACCTCAGGGAAACCCCCTCTCCAAGAACACTCCTGGCCGGGCGCCCGCAGGGAGCTCTGAGGGAACAGCAGGGGATGGGGGAGTGGGGTCACCAAACCCCGTGTCCCTGAGGGGGAAAGAAGCCCCAAACCCCCATTTTTAATTTATTGTTATTTAAATTCAACTCTTCAAAGCCTTATTTCAGTAAAATGTTGCTACCTATTGGGGTTAAAAGGGGTTCTGGTTGTAGGAGCAGAGGCGGGTGTGTACAGGCAGCACAGCTGTGTTTGGGAGCCTGAGCCGGGAGCAGAAGTGTCGGCAAATATTAAAAACCAACACAGAAAGTTTCGATTTGGTAGGTGTCAATATGACCACAGACGTGTTGGAGGGAGGTAATGATTACAGACAACAACAGCGGTGTTTCGGTGGTGCTATTGGCAACTCGGCCCCTTTAATACATCCATTTATGCGAATTTATGCGAATTTTGGGCAATAACGACTTTTCCCGCCTTTTCGCCCGCGGGCC
>VZRS01007955.1:43147-66493 GCA_013398055.1 Ifrita kowaldi | reverse complement strand
GAAAGGAAAGGAAAGGAAAGGAAAGGAAAGGAAAGGAAAGGAAAGGAAAGGAAAGGAAAGGAAAGGAAAGGAAAGGAAAGGAAAGGAAAGGAAAGGAAAAAGAAAAGATGTTCTGAAAGTAGGAAACAAATATTAAAACATCTAATGTGTTCAGATTGCTTCTATTTGTCTTAGGTTATTATTATTTAAATATTTACATCCATATATTGAGTTCTTGAGTAAGGAGTACAGTCAAACTGCAGGACTGGGTTCTGATGTGATACACACTGGTATATTTCCTTTGAAGTTAAATGAACAATACTGTTTTGCAGAAAATCAGCAGCTGAAATTGTTTTGTTCAGGCCTGTTGCCTCAAGTTATGCAGATAAACAGTTCATTTTAGATGCTAAAAACATGGGGTTGGGAACCAAATTAAAAGGTAAAAGTGTAGCTACAGATAGTCAGATAAAAAAATAGGGTTTATATTTAGCTAGAAAATAAAAGGAAACAGGTATGCAGAAATAGGTATGTATTTGTATGCATTCCACTATATTTTTATTTTTGCTATCTTGCAACAATTTGCTCTTATCTCTGAGGGTACATGTGAGATTACACCTTGATTGTACAATGGTTGCTGTATTAACTGGAAGAGGCACATCTTCCAGTTCCCCTGTAATTCACTGTTACACAAATGCTCCAGAGCATTCTGAGTATAACTGCTCAGAAAAGAAGTATTTCTTTTTATTTATTAATTTATTGTGTTTTCTTATTTGGAGACTTTTTTTTTTTTCTTTGAAAGTTAATATTTTTGTGTGAGCAAGGTTTTGAAAGGGTGACTGAACATAAATAATATTTTATACTTTTTTGGGTATTTGTATTTATTTTCTGAAAATAAAAGTTAATAAGTATTCTTAGAAATTAAAATAATGTGTTAAAAATAATATGATAAAATGATAAAAAAATAATATCACAAAAGCTCTTTTTCTATTTTTTCCTTAAGGGGAATCTTTTTCTCTTCTCCTAGCATTTTTTTAACTGCAACAGAAATGTGTTAATATTTCCCAGTTAGATGCCACCCTAAGACTCCAGTTAGATATTACCTGTGCCTGAGGATTAGTTCCAATCGATATTTCACATTCTATAAATACACACTATTTTTAGATTTATTTCGCCAGTTTTCTGGACTGTTATTTTCCCCCGTCCTTTCCTACTTTTTTCCTGAGAAACGACACACATCTCACAGCAATATTGCCAGCGGAAAAACCACTCCACTGCCTCCTCCTCCTCTGCTCTCACTGCATCCCAGACTCACAGCCTTTTGCCTTCTCTTCTTGCAAAGAGCATCCTGAACTCCAGAAACTGAGCTTTCCCTCGTGCCTCTGAGGTCCTGACACTCAATCTGCATAGCTCTTATCTGTCCTGCACAGAAGGAGGGAGGGAGAGACGTGAGAGGCTATTTGTTGCAGTTCAAAGTCACGTTTCTTTTATGTTTTGTTTTTCTCTCTCCCTCCCTCCCCCTTCTTTTTTTTTTTTTTAAATTCTCATTCCCCCACCCCAAGATAAATAGAGGTAGAAAGGACAAGCGGTTTTGATTAGCATTTAAAATGTTGTCAATTTTTAATGAAAGTGTAACCTGCAACCATCAACTTTGCACAAACTGGAGACAAGGTTGCAAAATGAATGCTAATATCCTTGGCAGTCTTGGGCTAGATTGCCCTTCTGTGAACTTCCCTTGTTGTTAATTTGTTATGTCAGCCCATATTAGCAGTTTTCAGAAGCCTAAACCGGCGAGAATATCAGCCTTAAGGAGCCAGAGTACATAAGAGTTTGCTGTTACTGATATTATTATTTAGTCACACACAAAGCTTTGAGGTCTGGGTCCTTCAGCACTGTACATCCAACAGACCTAAATCTTGCCAGATGGTGTTTCCCCAAAGGGGCTTATCATTTAAGTGCAAAATGAGAGACCAGAAGTGAGGCTGGCAAAGGGAGGAGGTGGGGAAGGATGCAGGTGAGATAATTCTACGTGACACGAGTTAGTTACATAAAGAAGAGACTACCTTTTCCACAGGCACATGTGACTGGCTGCATAAGCGCCTCAGATGTATTTCTAACAAGCCATTGCTGTGCAGAGCGAAAGAAGAATTTGAAAGAAGTGGTGAAATGGCTTTGTAGGTATTCATGAAGATGTTCCCTGAGCACAGAGGGAGGAAATTGTAAATACGGTGTGGGAAAATTCGAGCAGTGGAGCAGCAAAGGTTGACAGGGCTGGCATTGCACTGAATCTTCCATTATACTTGGAATATTCATTTTTTTTTTATTGAGCTCCATGTGAAAAATCACAGGGTAAATTGCCTTTTTCTGAGTGAATCACCTTTGTACTTGCCTGGAGTCTTTCTAATATATGAAATAGTCAGGCAGCTTCACAGAAAATTCTATTTAAAATGAATTCAACACAAATATTTTGCAATGTACCACAAAATACATCTTTCCTCTACCCATGAAATTATATCAGTTGGCTATTTAATAGTGAGTGTGGACGTAAGAACAAATTAGTTTATCATTCCATAAAATGAGCTGTGAATGGGACCTCAACTCTTTTGAATATTATTCTGAACACAAAAATGATCAACCTAAATTCTACCTGACCGCATAGCTCATCACAGGGTTGTCATTCTCACCTGTGTGATGTGTCTGAGTGTGTCTATGTGCATGTGTATGTGTTTACACACAGAGACTTTTTTTCTGCAAATAAGTCACCCTAACTCTGCAGAAATGCAGTCGGTGATGGTGTGCAGAGCAGTGGCTGTTTCACTGTGCAGATCACTGCTGATTGGAGAAGGAGCAGAGAATAATTCTGCATCTAACTGAAAGATGAAAGGCCCAAATCTGCAATCGCAGAGGCCCGTGAAGGCGCTATCTAGGTCTCAGTTTCTTTTTCCTTGCCCAAAAAATGTTATACCTGCACAAGTTTAAAGCACAGATCACTATAATATAGATCAGACATCAAATGAAAATAAGAAAATGGGACCATTTTGCAGTCTGAATACATAGCCTGTAATGTTCTCTATGCAGTGTTTAAAGGACAGAGCTACTCATACTACCCAACATATGGCTTGTGTATATAATCACATACGCCCTGGTTATGGATGCCTGTGTACCTGTCTGGATGAAGCATGAATGCATGACAGACTTTCACACAGAAGAGGAGGGGAGAAAAAAAAAATTAAAAATAAAGGTCATGAAATTTGATCATCTCCGTATTTAAGGTTACTCTAAGCAGTCTGCAAATAACAAGGTACTTTAATACCCTTCTTGCACTTTAGTCTCATTTAATATAAACCTGTGAAAGATTATTCCTGAAGTCATTATCTTTAACTGTTGAGAGCATAGATCATGCCTAAGTGACTGAAGTGCCAGGAGAACTCTCAATGGGATACTGCTGAAGATCTGATATATGTCTTTTGGTCTCCATCGGAGTCAAATGACATGCAGAAGAAGAGCAATGATAACTTTGAAGAATGGGATGTGTCCTACAGGCAGCCAGGATCATGAGCCTACGGCGAACTCGGGACGGCTGAACGATGTCATGTAAAACGCTGCTGATTTCAGAATGGTGTTAATGGAATGCTATAGGTGACTCATTCTACCTATTAATCCTGTTTTGCTTTGCAGATTGTCTTCAGGAGTGGGGGTGAACTGCATCCTTATGCTTTGCACTGGGAGCAGAGAGACCAGAATGACTATAAAGGGTTGTTCATTTTGTCATGATCCTGTTTGAGTGGAAATTCCCTGAGATAGCTGATGTGTAGGAAAAAGAATCCAGACAAATCTGTCCAAAGTGGCTGAAATCTGGAAAGCAGAAAACTCACTAGCAACAGGACAGAAAATTCAGATTTGAACAATAGGTGTTAGAAAGTCTGTAAATTTGAGAGTAAGAACGTAGAGAAAAAGGGTACTTTTCAATGTGAAAGGGAGATCTAACAAAAGAAAGAGATACTGACTGCGTAATTGGAGCTCTGAGAAAGCCTGTATTTCACACACAGAGAATCATGGCATAGGGAGTGTAGTATTGCTCACCTGGGTCAAAGATGAAGTTTGGCACCATTTACAGAACACTGTGTGGACAACCTACATCCTTTACTGTGGTGAGGAAAATGGCAGGAAGCATCCATAGGTGTTTACTTCAGCAGTTTAGGTTACACCACAGACACTCAAAGGTGCCTGACAAGAACAGTTTCCTCCAGATTCTTTGAAAGATATGAAACAAAACAAAATTAAGCTGAGCATATGTATTATTCACAAGTTTGTTAAAGAATGAATTATTTTCTTGACCCTTTACTTCAGCTGTAATAGCTGCAAAAGGTATTGAAGACCTCAGGTTCTGAATGCTGTGCTTGTCTCTTCTGAGAGTTGCAACATAATTTAAAATGATCACGACACTCTGTTTATCAGTTTGATTATCCCCAAAATACTTACAACGATACTTATAACGATACTTAGATTCTTCAAGGAGTCTTGTGGATTGAAGCCTGGAAAGGTCTTTGAGGTCTGCAAATGTAATATGCTGTCTCAATCCAACACATCATCATTCAATTACAGCTATTTTGCTCCCTTTATGCTCCTCTGCCAGCATTTTTTCTGACTTCCATGTGTTGTTTGAGTCTTTGGGGTTTTTTTGGGGTGGGGGGTGGTTTGGTGGGGTCTCTTTTTATTTGGTTGTTGCTTGGTTGGTTGTTTAAATGAACATATGAGGGCCACTTATATATCACCTAGTCACTCTTGATTAGAGATTGTTGAAATACTAGATTAAATACTCTCTGAAGATATTGCTCTCCTTTTTATCTCACGTGAATTAAACGTGAAACGACTCTTGCTGTTGTAAACTTTTGTATCTCACTACCTGTTTTATGCACCAAATGAGCAAACCTTTTTTCTTTGGATGGGAAAACAATGTCTGACAAAGCCTCATCTTCTCTTACACTGCCTGTTCTTAAAATGTATGATAAATAGAATCATGGCATATAGGGTTGGAGGGGACTGGAAAGACCATTTGGGCCAAACTTTCTTGGCAAAAGCATGACCTAGACAAGATGCCCCACCTCCCTGTCCAGCCGAATCCTACAAGTGTCCAATGCTGCAGAATCCATCATTTCCCTGGGGAAATTATTTCAATGGCTGATAGTTCTCACTGAGAAAAGCTTCCCTTTTGTGTCCAGTAGGAATTTCCCCAGGATCAGCTGTACCCATTACCACTTATATTTGCCATGTGACTACTTGAAAAATGGAGTCTCCGTCTTCTCTGTAGCCACCCTTTAAACACTGGAACATGGTGATGAGGACTTCCCTAAGCCTTTTTTTCCCAGGTTTGAACAAACCCTGCTCTCTCAGCTTTTCCTCAGGTGGAAGGCCACCCAGCTCTGTGTCCATCTTTGTCACCCTTCTCTGGATCCTCTCCACATACATTTTGTGTAGTGGAGATTGAAACTGAACACAGTATTCCAGGACTGGCCTGACAAGCACCGAACAGTGTGGGACAGTGATTTAAGGCTGCTGGTGGCACAGCTCAGCATCCTGACAGGTTTTCTGCAGCTGCAGCACACTCTTCACTCTTGTTCACCAGGACCTTCACTGCCCTTGCCACAGAGCTGCCTCCCAGCCTGGGAGATCCCAGTTTGTCCTACACTCAGGGATTATGTTTTCCCCTTCTCAAACTTCTCAAGGCTCTTGTTAGACCCCTCTTCCAGCCTGCCCAGGTCATCCTGCTGGGTGGATCTCCCTTTCAAAGTGTCGACTTCCCTACTCGGTGTGGTGTCATTGGCAAACTTCACCAGGGTACACTCGATCCTCATCTTCTACATCACTTGTGAAGCTATTCAACAGTGTTGGGCCCAGTATCCATCCCTGGGGGACCCATTTGTGACAGGGTGCCAGTTTCAAAAGGACATGTTTACCACCAACCTCTCTGCAAATTCCCCACCCAACACACAGACCCCTTGTCTGGACCAAGACACCAGTTTATTCAGGAGGAATTTGCAGGAACCGCATGGAGAGCCTTGGAGAAACCCCAGTACACAAAGCCCACTGCTCGCCCCACATTGTCTGAGCAGGTTATTTTGTCAGAGAACACTATCAGGTTTGTCAAACATGATTCTCAACTTCTCTGGAACTACAAATTTGCTAGCTGAGACACAGGATTAAGAACACAAAATCTCAGGGCATACTCCTCACTTAGTTATTTTCTTGCTGTGCATAGTCCAACAAATCACTTAATCTCTTTATACTTCATTTTAGCCATCTCTAATTATTATTATTAAATAGGTATTAAAAATATCCAGAGCTGCTGATCCTGGTAAGAGTGCTGTTGTTTTAGGTAGTGTACAAAGATTTGGTGAGTGACTTCCTGAGGAGTTTGCTGGTTAAGAAACACACCAAAGCAATGCCCAGGAGAGGGATGCCGTAATGCTTTTAAGCGGTTCCAAGATCTTTAAATACATCAGGATCTCTATAGATACAAAGCATTAATTTTCACACTAGAAGGTATGTGCATAACGATAGATCCAGCATATCACATTGTTTATAAAACTGACACGCATACATACACACATACTTCATCCTCCCCATGTTTTCTGAACATATTTCTACAATTGCATATAAATTTTCCCCTTGTTCTGTAATGATATGACAGTAAATGAATTACCATAAATAAACCAGACACAGGGATTGGTGCATAAAGTTGTCCTAGCTTCATACAAGATCTGACCTTGGAACAAAGAATACTTTACATCCGTGATGATTCTATCTGCTGTTGATGAATCACAGCTCCTGCTTATGTTTAATCACTGCTGACAGTAACAGCTGACAGCTAGTTAGGAAGAAAAAAAGTCCTCAGCAACTAAATTCTTTTCTACAGAAGAAAATAAAACTCTTTATATATGAGTGGTTTTGCATACAGACAGAGTGATTGGAAGGATGATATACGGATTTTTATATACTAAATAAATGCTTTGCCTGCTTTCTCCCTTTAAATATAGCAGCATTTTTTTACTCATTTTCACTTTTCATTATGATTTCAGTACTGTCTTTGGAGATTTTTTGGTTAGTTATGCCATCATTTTTGTTCAAGCAAAATGATGTAAATTTATTTGCAAAATTTAATGAAAGAATGCTATTTTACTTTTGTATTTGGAGAAAATGGGGAATTTGTAGGGATATTTTTATTTTCAGATCCAATTAACGATATTGTTGATGGACAGTTTTCAGAGTTGATGAAAGGAAGCTGTTAATATCAAATGCTATTTTGTGTCTGATTTTTTTAATCTTTATGCCCTTGTGCATCAATTTACTTCCATTACTGGCACATGAAAATCAGTGGGACTAGAGGACTCTAGACTTGTTTTTTTTTTTTTCTGTGAGCAACAACTATGACAATTGGCTCTGTATTGTGAGATTACATCTCTCAGCTGGAGAATTAAATTGCTCATGTCCAAGATTTCTTTACATGTGCATTGTTTATGTGATGAGGGTAATTATTAACTTACTGTCCTTAGCATTTACAATGTGGGAAAAAAAAAGCAAAAAAAGAAAGAAACAAACAAAAAACCTGCAGGATTTTTCATCACAAAAGGATTTAATAAAGAAGCTAAGGATAGATTGTGTGTCTCTCAGTTAGTTCCTTTCTAGTAGTGAGAAGACAGAATCTGGTCTGTCCTGCAGCATGTGGGGCTGAATAATGAAGTCAATGTGTGGTTGAACCGTTTAATGCTGCTGGGAATCACAGTATGACTGCTCACCTGGGTTTTTGTTTTTTTTCTCATGTGCAAGACAGACTGCAACTCTCCAAAAATCACATTCAGTGAAGAAAAGTCACACAGGCAACAGACTATTCCTCTTTTTTCCACGCCTTTTGGCCCTAAATACACTGCTGAAGGGGTGGAGTACCATGCTACCATCACACATCTGAGAGGTCCTTGGAGCAAAGCTGCCATACCTACAGTGAGGTCAGTCTGGAAAGAGCTGGGAGTTCTCCACGTGGGTAGCCATAAATACACAAATAATTATTATTCTGGTAGAGGAAATAATAAAGGACTCCCATTTCCACCAAAATTCAGTAATACAAGTGTTTTTGAAAAGAAATGACAAGGCTGTGCAGGTGCACAAGGGAAGTCCAAGAGGAAAAAAACTTTTTTGCAGATGTTTAGAAGACACAGTGAAGTTGTAATACTGATTTAATTTCTGTGCTTAGTCCTATATGGTTGATTTAAAAAAAAAAAAAAAAGCCTTGAAATGAGTTCCTAGTAACGATTTTAAAATTACATTATTAACTTTCAGAGAAGAAACAGGAAGTTTTGTGATCATATCTCATAAACTGACACATGGAAAAGATTATAACAGGCGACATCCCTTTATTAAAGATGGTAAACTACATCAATATTCTTAAAACTGTAAGCTGCATAAAAAAGAGAGAAAAAAAGTTTAAATTACAGGAAAATACATTTTCATTCATTTAAAACTTGGGAATAATTTTGTATTGGATCAATTTAAGCTAAATTTATTTTTCAACATGGTCCTAAAATAGGAAGTAGTTGGTGAAATTCAATGGCTTCCTTTATGAAGACAAAGAAACTTGTTTACAATTACCTGAAGTCTGCTAACCTGGAAACCATTCTATTTGCTATTAATGAGCACATCATCAGCAAGCTTGAGCTGCTTTTTTTTTTGTTTAGTAGGTTTATGGTGTTAATTTTGTAGTCTTTCATATATGTGTTAAGCTACAAATGAATAAAATCCTACAGAGTTTGAATCACTTTTGTCCAGATTACTTCAAGTTGTTTTTGTTGGATTTTTTTGGTTTGTTTTTTTTTTTCCTAATATGGTACATATTTTCTGAATGTGGTGAACTTTCTTGTCTAGAGGTTTCAGACAGGTATATCAACAAGCCTGACTGACAAGGGACACTTAATTCACTCTCGTTGGATACAGACTTTTCTTACCAGGAAATGTAAAATAGTCATCTCCTCAGAATGGGCATAGTGTAATGCAGATACCACAGATGGATGTTTGTGTGGGGTTGTTACAAGGTTCTTCTTTGAAGTTAGACACAGAAAGAATATTTGCAGCTGTTATCAAGAAATCCAGACCACAGGGGGAAGTACCTGAACTGATTGTGTGTTTAGGATAACAAGAGTAATACAGATAAACTGATAATCATGGTCCATTTGATCTCTTAAGTAAAATGCAAGGTGGATATGGGTACTAACAAAAAAGGTCAAAATAGCACTATTTTTCTTTTTTCCCCAATTATTTATCAGAACTTACCTCCACCTTCTGCCACCTTTGGAGCCAGGTTATGAAATAATTTTACCCTGCACAGCGTTTGTACATCTGAACACTGGAACACATCATACCACTGGTTTCTGATGAAGGTCAATTACACCTTACAACGAGAGCAACAGCACTGAAGAGAATTGAACTTGTATATTTGCAGACAGGTTATTCACAGGAAATATATGCAAACATAAATATTAATCCATTTTGTATTTCTAACTAGTTAAATAGTTAGTTAAATAAAATGGAAAGGAGACAACGGAAGGAAGGAAGTGAGGAAGGAAGGAGGGAAGGAAGGAAGGAAGGAAAAGAGGAAGAGAGGAAAAGAGAAAGAGAGAAAGAGAGGGAGAGAAAGAAAGGAGGGAAGAAGAAAAGAAAGAAAGAAAGCAAGAAAGCAAGCAAGCAAGCAAGCAAGAAAGAAAACAAATTATTCAATTATTCCTGGGAGACTTTAAAACAAGGCTGAGTCTCTGTGCTTTAGTACATTATTTCTCACAATTTTACCCAAAATGATATCCTGAAAAAATTATTCTTATTAATGTTCTCTTCATTTCTGCAGGGGGCATAAAAATAACTGATGAGTATGAGAATATAAACCGTATGGTTAGTGAGGCAGAGGTGATAATTAGAACATGCTGTACTACGCAGTAAACAAAGCTATTATGAACGATAGAGTTCTTTACAGAGTATTTAAAAGGGGGATGGAAATAATATACTTTCCCCTGGCTGGCTTAAAAGCTCTGTCTGTAACTACCATGAAAAATAATAAAAAGAAAGAAGCAGGAGATTTGGATCTCTCAAAGTGTTGGTTTTCAGTTAAAAACAACTGCAAATATTATCAATATTTATTTGATCCCACACTAATTTATGTATAGCATATTATTTGCTTCTCGTTAGTCACAGGTTTGGACAGGCTAAATCATGTCACGATTGCAAATACAGGTTGTAGAAGAAAAATACTACAGATTTATTTGCCAGTAGGATTATCTGACTGTCATTTTACAAGTTTTCTGTTTTCAGTGTAAAAGACATCCATTCTAAAGGCAAATCAAGTTCATTGTGTACAAGGGGTAAATCCAACTTAGAATTTAATCTTTCAAGGTTTTTAAGGCCACAAAATTCTTCTCCCATGATTGTGAAGGCTACATGGTTATTGGATATTGAGGTTACTATCACCCAAAAGTTATCTCCAGTGTAAACATATTGCAATACCTTAGCATGGCTCTTAAGTCTTTAGCAGTACACAATTATGAAGTACCTCATATGAAATCAAAGAGCCCATTCTGAACTAAAAACAAAAGTCACAAAAAAGTAACCATAGGGCTCTACAACACCTTGAAATATACTTCAGATTGAATTGTCACCAGTATAAAACCAAACCAGCCCCTAGACAAAACACAACAGACCAAAAAGGTAATATCCGAAATTACATATACTTATGTGTTTGAGATCTGTCCCACCTTTTTCTTTTCTTTTTTTTTTTAATTATTCTTATTTTTTAAAAAAGAAAAATTCTATTTGCAAAAACATGAGCAAAGATGAATAAATACCAGTCAGCATGAACTTAAAAGTCAAGCTGACCTCACTGTTACAATAACAGACAATTTTGTTTGGACCAAACGTGGAGGATGAGTGCAAACACACTACTGTGCTACACCAGCTCTGCAACAGAAAACTTTGATCTTCTGGAGTCATGATTTGAGAAACAAGACACTGGTGCTTTCTAGATACCTACACCTGCGAGTGATATGTGCACCACCTTGTTGCTTCCTGCATCAAGAGTGGATGCAAGGATTCTGCATCCTGTATACCGTAGAACATCTTTTTATATGTTACTAAGTGGAATGCAGATGAGAAGTACAAAACTCCACACAAAGAATGCTTCTCTCCCAGCATTTCCAGGAAGCTTTGGTTTTCAAGAAAATGTGAAAAGCCCTACAAACGAAGAGATATATTTCTACCTTGTAATGCATAGTTAAATTAAAAACCTTAAAATTTTTACCACAGGTACATTACATCTGGTGTCTTTATTAGTATTCAACTAAGTGTTATAAACCAGTGAAGAAGTATTTTGAACAGTATTCCCGGAAGAATCTTTCATTTTTAATGTCTTCATTTTTTCCGTTACATTCCCATCAACTATTTCCTTTAGCCTTTCTCCTATTTTTTTTTTTTTTTCATCTCTCAAGATTTCCTTTGTGACTGTGGACTAAATGACCTTGCATAAGCAGACCCACAGCAGCAGTAAGATGAAGAAAAATACCTTAAAATTAATACACATATTTCTGACCAAAAGTGACCACTTGAAAAAGAGAGGAAGATGGAATTTCTGAAAGTCTAATGGACTTTCCTTAGGGTTACAGGGGACTTCTACCCTTCACTCGGGATTTAGAGCCACAAACCACTCCTAAAGGTACGTGCTTCATAAATGAAAGGTGAGTGAAGTAGATACATGCTGGCAGAGAGGCTCTAAGATGATCAAAAGACCGGGAGACTCAAATTTACTTCTTCCCTGCTGCAAGGATTCAAGCCAATCTTATTAAGAACAAGTAAGCCCAAACACCAATTCTGTGGATTTCTTTGAGGGGGAAAAAGACTTACTCAGAAGACTGGGCTTTGAATACAGGAAGACAAAGATCTGGCTTCAATCACCCCTTCATGATCTTAACCATTTCTTCTAAAGGCCATTTTGTATGAAATACTTGTGGTTGCTGTATAAATGACCATCATGGCTTTAAAAGAACATTCGCATAAAATACTCAGCCCACAAATTCCTGGTAGAGTCTCAGAATGTTCTTGAAACATATCCATAAGACTGACCTGCAAGCGCTATGTGGTGGGAGGCAATATTTTCTTTTACAACACAGCAGTGGGAGGAGAAGAGCGGTTTTACCTCTTTGGCTCAGGGCCTTGAATTCATGCTCCTTCTTTCCTGGGAGATAATTCTAACTATTGTGTTATTGGGTATTCTTGGGTACATATTCTTTGAGTTTCTTTCTTGAAGTTATTCCACTTTGCAAGATAAAATGAAATATTCATCAAGCCAGACAGAAAGAATGAATAAACAAGATTCTTTTGTCTGTTTGGTTGGGTAGTCACATGGGAGATGAACACATGGGTTCCGGTCCCTGCTCCAATAAATACTTAATACATATCAATGTATAACTCTGGGAGCAAGTCCTCCACACAAGACAGGCAGAGGCATGCATGTTTTGTGAATCTCGGGAGGATTTAAACGTAAAATAGATATCTCACTCTGTCAAGACCGGAGTTCTTGGCATGCTCACAGCAGAACTTTAGATACCAAGGGAACTTCTCTGTCAGAAATACTCATGAGTTTGCAGTGCAGCAGCTTTGAAAATCTGAACTTTAAAAATGAGAATCTGAGATTTTAGTGGACTTAATTCTAAGTGTTTTCATTTCTCTGCTGTTTTTATTAAATGTATTTTCTCAGAAGACATAAAAGTTTATGTTGGACTGAGGAGAAGAACTTGCAGCTATTGAGAAAAAACCTGGTAGAATACTCAGCCACCTTCCCTACTTAAGTGTCCAAAGCATGTAACTGCAAGGAAGAGCAATAACATTACCATATTACGACAAGAAATTTCCCCTCTTCCACTGCCTAGGAAGAAGTCCCTGTTACAGTCAGAGATGGAACCTGCCCACACAGCTGAATGTCCAGGGCTTTGCTGTTGTAGCTACAGCCACGAACACGTGAGATGATGCCCAATTGCCTCTCTGTTTGCAGAGATATTTAATGGTTTTGCTACCTAACATCACAGAAGGTCAGCAGGGAGATGGATGGTGATAAACTAACAAGCAAAATTGTTCTAACAAAGCATCTGTGAGCAACTGCTTGATCAAAATGACAGACATCAATCAGAATAATAACTTCAAATATGAGATTTTCAATTAGCGAGGGAACATAAATAAATGCGTCTGGAAAATAAGCATAAGGGATTTGGGAAGGAGACAGCACATACATAACAAAAGAAAGAGAGAGAGGCAGCAGGAAGAGAAACGGACTGATATACACAAAGATCTGTGCACAGAAGCAGACTTACAAACAGGTCTGCTGGGAGACACACAGATAAACAGAAGTACTACAAATATTGTCTCTGGCTTGCACACACGAAATTCTTGCAAGAGTTTTGCAAAGATCTTAAACTGCACTTTGCATTTAAAGGTAAAAAAAAAAAAAAAAAAAAAAAAAACAAACCAAAAACATTTTCTACTATATACTCCCTTCCCTTCCGAAATTTTCTCTAACACAAAACTGTTTGTAGGACATATTTGTCACCGGTAAGGCTGCACCTTGAATATGGTTTTCAATTTTGGGTCGCTTACAACAAGAAGACATGGAGGTGCTGAAGCAAATCAAGAGAAGGGTAATGGAGCAGCAGGAGAGTCTGGTGCACCAGTCTGATGAGGAGTGGCTGATGGGATCAGCCTGGAGGAAAGGAGGCTTGGGGGGACCTTCTGACTTTCTACAACACCCTGACCGTAGCGTACAGCCATGTGGGGTTTGGGCTCTGCTCCCAGAGAGCAAGGGACAGGACAAGAGGACATAGCCTCAAGCTGTGCCAGCACAGGTCCAGGTTGGATTTTAAGGAATTTTTTTTCCACTGAGAGGGGGACATGCTCTGGAACAGGCTGCCCATAGATGTATTGGAATCATCATCCCCAGAAATACTCAAAAAACAAGTAAATGCAGCACTTGAGAATATTGTTTAATGGTAAAATAATGATGCTGCGTTAATGGCTGGACCTGATCTTAGAGCTCTTTTCCTATTTTAATGATTCCGTGATTCTATATGCTTAGCAAAAGTGTAATCACAGCAATGAGCATGTTCAGACTGAGTGCCTCTTTTGTAAATTCCTTACCTCTGAGGTTGTCATTTGCATTAGTGCAAAATGCAGCCTGGTGAAAATGACATTTTACTTCCACTTTGCACAGGAGGATGGGCAATGAGGCCTCAAGTTGCATACCTTCAAGAAAAAAAAAAGACCACCTCCATCTCAGGAAAATCTTGATGTGCAGATTGTTGAAAGGTGCAGGATGTGCCAGGGAAGCTGTCGTACGTACAGATTTGGTCCTTATACTCCCATCAGAGCTAACACTGTTGGGCTGGATACTAAGATAGATGAAGTTTTGGTCTAGAATGCCATGGTCACTCTAATGCTTCCATTAAAAAACTTTACACTAGTGTGTGGGCTTCAAAGATGCTGGTGACTAAGACATGGCCTCCTCAGAACCTCTCCACTATGACCTTGTTTTGTATGGTTTCATAAGTTTTCAAAAGCTGAGTGTTCTTTTGAAATGTACCAATATATTTAGGGATGATTATAAAAGAGGTGAAACTCAAAAGCCTGGAAAAGAATACAGCAGCAAATTAGGTTCTAGTTCCTGTTAAAAAACTAAACAGACAAAAACATCCAAAAAAAAATAACCCCCCCAAAAAATTCACAGAAGGACTCATTTAACAAGCTTCTTTGTGTCATTCAAACCCTGATTGTTCATGCTGTAGCAGTAGAATATTTAATTAATTATTTTAATTAAAATATCATTATGGAGAAATGGGTGGGAAGGGAAAGGATCAGTGCTATCTATTGTCAGGTTTTCAGAGAGAGATGCAAGATTTCATTGTGAAGGTGATACTTATTTCAGAAACAGCAAGGTTGGTATCCTGATTCAGGCAAGGACACTTGTTATCATCAATGTCTTAGGACAAAGATACATGAAACTCTTAACTGGTGAGGTGAAGAAAGAGTTCCTGTGTCTCATTCAGGGTTTGTATAGCCTTTAATTTACAAAAGAAATACTGGTAGAGGTAAATTTAGACCACATATGTGCTGCAGGTGACTCTATTGGCAAAAAATTTGTCAGAAACATCACTGACTACCAGTGCAACAATTAAAGGGTTTGGAAAACTAAAGTGTTTTTTTACAGGCCATCTGCAAAGTGAAGTGGACTGGAAAGAGTTGGTGAAAATGACAATATCTGCTCCTTGCGTTTTATTTTATGTCTTCTAAACACCCATTTCTGCAGAAGACATTCTGGAGATTTAGAAGACTGAATAGATACAAATCCAAATACTATAAGGTATTATAAGAATATGGGAACTTGAAGAGTCCAGAGGAGGTAAAGATATAAGGTCTGACAGATGAGAACTATATCCAGGAAAACCAAAAAAGAGAGAAAGAAAAGGCAAGGGCTGTCAGCAGGACACTGCAAAAAGAATTTGAATAAAAGCAGTAAGTCATTAAGAGCTGTTGATAAAGAAGGAGGGTAGATTTAGATTATCCTAATCTGATACTGAAAGAGGGGAGGTTTAGATTAGGAAGAAATTCTTTACAGTGAGGATGGTGAGGCCCTGGCATAGGCTGCCCAAAGAATCTGTGGCTGCCCCATCCCTGGAAGTGTTCAAAACCAGGTTGGACAGGGCTTGCAGTAACCTGGGATAGCGGAAGGTGTCCCCGCCCACGGAACAGGGTTGAAATCAAATGATCTTTAAGGTCCCTTTCAACCCAAACCATTCCATGGCATTATGATCTGTTGAATGTCAGCTGTATGAAATGAGCTCCTGTTGGTCAATCATGCAGTGGACAGATTCACATGAATTCAGTGAAACTACCAGAAACCCATATGACCAGAAAAGCAAACCCACACTGTACCACACAAACGAATAGATTTCAGATGTATAACATATGTCACTTAGCAATGGCCTGGAGTCCTTACAAAGAAGCCAAAATGCAGCAGCTATGACCAGATTTATGTATTCCACTGTCACTGACACACGTAGTGCTGAGTGACTCTCCCATCATTTAAGAATTATGGACCTAATTTTGTCCTTGGTAATTTTTGTGGGTGCCCCTGACAGGTCAAGAAAAATATTTGGTCCACCATTTTGACTTATCTAGGTTCAGCTCTATTTGTGATTGTGGTTTTACTTTCTCTGTGGTGGGGTGCTCACCCTGTTTTATGCTAATTATCTGTCAAAGTGTCTCACAGCTCCAGAATTCGGTTTCCCCTTGAGCAACTCCCAAGTTTATTAGTTTGACCTTATCAAGCTTCTTTTAAGGCAGCTCTCAATGTCAGTCCAAAGTTACAGCTGCCCTTCACTCTTATTTTCACAATTACAGCTCTTCCCAACCCCTTATTGTTAACCCTGAAGACTGAGTTTCTTACGTAAAGTATCTCTCAAAACCCTAGGCACTCGTGGCATAGAAGGAAGTGGAAGAATGGAAACGTGGGAAATCAGGGCTTCTCTCTCGCACACTTTATTCTTGGTTTCCTTCTGTCACTTACCTCAATCGGGCACAGTAACAAGTGTTTCCCCCCAAATATGGACTGGTGAATCTCAGAAGGAGAGAGCGGCCTACACAAGCACCCGGCTTGTGCTTTTTTCTTTGAAAGCAATTTCCAAACCCCTTCTTTGTTCTAGCTGTAGCAACAGCTTTTCTTGCAGCAGAAATTGGGGATGAAGGTCAGCTTCCTGAATCCCAAAACCTCACCTCAGTTCTTTGATAATGTTATTTATATATGTGCATGTATGGGCACAAAGACACACATGTATAAGAGCTGTAACAGTATTGACGAAATGTATTATCTTCAAATGGTCATGCTACTTTGGCTTGTCACCTCCATCACATTATCTGTATTAAAAAAAAAAAAAAAAAGTTTAATGAAATCGTCATGCACTTTAGTTGCACAAAACTTATTTGCGTGACATCCACTACTTTGGGATAATGATCTGGGTCTTCTGAATCATTACTGACAGCGTGGTAATCTCTGCTTTTGTAAACATTTGCTAGCCAAGCCAGGAGCTTTCATCATGCCCTTAGATTTTTTTCACAGTCCCGCTGTACTCTGTTTTAAGGAGACCTTCTTCCTGTACCATAACTTCTTGTTGCATAACACTGCGCTCTTCTAAGTTAGGGTGATCATTTCAAATAGTTTGTTTTTGTAACTTATCCCGAAAGCATCTCAGAAGTTTCCTTTCATTGTATGTCCTTAGAAATCTAGACATATAAATTAAAGAACCCATTTCTGTATTCTCGAAGAAAGTTTCCCTGTTAGTCAGCATTAGCCAAGCAATGCAGATTTATTCCTTTTCATCTCTCCTCATGACTCACTGCCTACAACTCCTTGATCATTTTGTTTACTTTGCTCTGAAAAGTACCAAATTTTGTGCATCTTACATAGCTGTTTCTTTCTTTCTGTCCTCCATAACAATCTATAAAGGGGAAGGACAACACTCTTACCTTCTCACACTACTTTAATGTCTATTTTTGAGCTGTTTTGTTTTACTCCATGGTCCCTTCCATCAAATTACTCCAATCCTCTTCAATGCCATTTTCCCTTCTGTTCAATCATATCTATCCCTTCATTTTCCTTCAAAAGCAAAGCAATAGGGTCACCTACTACCAATGATTCTGTGACGTTAAATTGTACACAAACAGTTTCCAAACATTCCTACAGAAAAATGGGTCCCAGGCACCTAGAAATCAGCTGAAGACAGCAACGACCAAGAAGTTTTCTGTTTTCTTCTAGGGTTTAGCTTGTTGGTCTACCTTTATGGTGATGGGTACAAACTCCAGTGAGCTAGGATTTTCAAAGGCTAATGACCTGTCATATTTAGCAACCGAAGTATGGCAGAGCTTCCTAGACAGTGAATTCATTCATTAAAAAAGAGGTGAAAGTTCAAGTTTTATGTGAAAGTATTATAGCTCCCCCTTAATAAATGTATAATTAGATAGCTATAGGAAGATTGTATATACAGCAGATACTAATCCATTTAATATGTTGACTGTCTATACTTAATTATGATAATCTCAATGTGCTGTTAAATAGGCAAGCAGGACAAAAGCCTCCCTTAGAGATTTGTCAGTAGTATTTTAAGAGCCAATATAGTTTACCTATAATCCTTCACTAACTCATTAAAGAATGGAGTGTAAGACTGGGTATAAGACCTTTTTTCTTTCTGTTTTCCGTTCTAATCAGTCCTTATTTCCCATTTTTACTTCACATACCTACAGCTTGTGTTTCTCCAGGACACAAAAAGAACCTTTATTATCAGCATTAATAAGTGACTTTCATACCTATCCAGGGCTAAAGAGGTCTCTGAATTTGATGTAGAGTGCTGAAACAATGGCTTGTGTCTTCATCTTCTTAGGTTCTATGAAAGCATCAAGAGGAAAAAACAAAATAACAAATAAAAGTCAAAAAGAATAGTTAACAGCCCATAGGAGAGCCATTACAATTCATAAATGAGGGTTACACACTCAATCTCTTTCTCTTTTTATGTATGAAGTGAAATAGATAGAACTCCCACACATCTTTTCCTCCAGCCACTTTGAATATTGTTCACTCTTGTTGTCAGCTTTGCCAGTGATAAAAGGTTTATTCCACATATTCCCAGGCGATGGTAGAGCAAAAAGTATACCTAATGTGGCTGTCCAATGCATTGACATTCATATTTAGTCTCTAAAGTCAAGTCATTTCAGAGGAAAGGGGAGTACAATTTGCTATGTAATGCACTGAGACAATCCTATATCTCTGACTGTGTTTCATGACAGATCTTATAAAAGATCGTAAATTACTATCTGTTGAAATATATGAATTTAATGGATTCCATTAATGCACACACCTGCACATAAAAGATTTTGCAAGCCAGAAGATATGATCAGTCAAACAGCTTTAATAGTTATTAATTATAGTTGCTTGCTATTTATTCCTCACGAACATAGAAATGCTAAGGTATTTTAATACCTATCCTCTTGGATGGCATGCATAAAACAGGGAAACAGTCCTTTCCTTCTGTGTAATCAATCGGCCTGTTACCCAATGCTTTAAACTCTCTGTTAGACATTTTCTGAGGCAGGACCCTCATTTTTCTCCATATGCTTCTGAAAAACAGAGACAGATTTCTGCACAAAGCTTTCTGCTCTTCTGCTTCTGAGTCATTTAGGCTGAATCCAGAAATATTCAGTTTGGATTGAACTTTGTAAAATATTTCAGTATTTGTTTCAGTATTTATTAGAATTCATAGAATCGCAGAGCGGTTAGGGCTGAAAGGAACTTTTGGAGATCAATTTGTCCAATCCTAAGGCAGGTTGACTGAGAGCTGGTTCCACAGTATTGTGTCCCTTTGGGTTTTGATTATCTCCAGGGAAGGCTCCACAACCTCTCTGGACAGCCTGTTCCAGCACCCTATCACCCTCACAGTAAAGAAGTTCTTCACACTCAGGTGGAATTTTCTGGTTTTCAGTTTGTTCCCATGGCCCCTTTTCCTGGAGTCTGGCCCCACCCTTTAGACACCCCCATTCGGGTACTTATACACACATAGGTCCCCTCTCAGCCATCTCTCATTGAGGCTCCTCAGCCTTTCCTTGCAGAGAGATGCTGCAGATCCTTCATCATCCTGTAGCTCTCTGTTAGACCCACTCCAGCAGTTCCTTGTCTTTGTTGAGCTGGGCAGCCTGGGCACAGCTGTCCAGATGTGACTCACTGGTGCAGAGTGACGAGGCAGGATCACCTCCCTTGGCCTGCTGGATATGCTGGATATGCACAAAGGCACCCCAGGATACCACTGGCCTTCTTGGCCCTCAGGGCATGCTGCTGGCTCGTGGACAGCCTTTTGTCCACCAGAATGCCCACCAGTCCTTCTCCACAGAGCTGCTTTCCAGTAGATCATCCCCAGCCCATGCTGGCGTCCAGGGTGTTCTTCTCCAGCTACAGGACCTGCACTTGCCTTTGCAGAGCTTCATTATGTTCTTCTCTCTCCAGATCTCCATCCAGTTCAGGTCTTTCTGTCCAAGCCACAAGAGATGCTTTAAAAAAGTAAATCCGTATTGGTTTTGCCTCATCAAATGACTTGTTCTGCTCTTAAAACACTAAAAAACAAACAAAAAAACCCCAAACAAACAAAAAAAAATTGAATGCTTCAAAACTTGTTGAAATTAATAAAAGAGCCCAAGTAGTACACAGCAGATAGAATAAAAATTTACAAACCGGAAGCTTTGCCACAACAATGCCAAATTCAATTAAAAATGTATCAAAAAATGCAGGAGAAATCAGCCAAACAAAGATGTACTGGGTAACATCCCAGGGTCCCTAGCCTCTGGAGTTTGAAATGAACACTATGAAGCAAATGAATATACTCATGCAGTCGTCTGAGAAAGATTTAAAGTAAGTTCCTACCCCATGTTCTATGATTACCTGTAACAAAACCAAACAGGACTTCACTGAGAGACAGTGTAGTTGCCCCAACAGCACACTGGTTCTCGGAAGAAGGGAGCATGCCCCTGAGTTCCAAATTTGTTATCTAACCTGTGAAAGAGACTATTTCCACGAAGTTGTGCATTTTAAAGGGCTTTGAGATATATCGGTGTAAAAAGAAAGACACTGTTAGTAATTACAGACCATGAAGTTTCTCAGCCCCTTGGATAGTCTTTGACAATACATTTTACTGAATTTTCCGTGTTACATATGAAAATGCAAATATAAGGCAAAGAAAAAAAAATAAGCCTGAAGTAAAAATCCTTTTAATTTGTTCAAAACCCACAGTGATCCAAGTTAATGAAGCAACGAAACATATTACGTATTACACACATACCTGGCAAAACCAGGCAGAGATTATTAGGTCAGCAAATCAGTCACTCTCTTATTGTACACCTCTTACCTGAGAGTATATGTGAAGTAACAGCCTCCACCTCCCAAGAACATAAAACTATTATGTGTTATAGCTGGTGTTAAAGTGTGAATGAAAGCGCTTATTGAAATTATTATCCTAACTGACATTTGTCATTTGTACTGTCTCCTTTCATCTAAAATCTAGTTATACGTTACTAAGTTTTGCTCTTGGTTCATTCCTTTGCTGGATCTCTTTGTACAGGCTTGTTTTACCCCGTGTCTATGCTAAATAAATAGAAGTTGAGTATATTGTTGGAAATAGATATATTTCCACACAATCTAGTACTTACTAGTTGTTATCACAGTTATGGGCTTTTTACTCTTTTATTCTACTATTTTAAAGCATGTCAATATATGCATTTAATTGCTGACCCACATGACAGGCAGTGAAGGGCCACAATGCTGGTTGTCACCAAGTTTGAGCTTTTGACCTGTACCTTAGATGCTGAGCAACCACAACACTCAATTTCTCTATGAGTTATTGCTCAGGCCTTCTGAAATTTGGGAAGAAATAGACATGGCTGAACACAGTCAAAATGGGCATTTCCAAAATTAGAAATCACTTGGAAAATTCAAGCACCATTGTGCTGGTCAGCCTGAATTACTAACTTGTCAAAGGGCAAGGAGGTGGAAAGAAATGGATCTTTTAACTTCAGGGATTGCACTCATGACACTTGGCCACTGAGAATGTTAGCTATGGGCAACGGCAATGGTGATAAAAGAAACACTTTATCCTTACTGATGATTAGGATCGGTAACTGAAAATACATTAAATTTTTAAGATGTTGGTGATTTTTTTTTTTTTTTAAAGAGTATTGAACTTTAAACAAGTACCTGCATGGCCTCTGCTAGGAAGCCTCTGAGCGTCTGGGCCTTTCAAAACTTTAAGAACAGACTGATACAAAAACTTTAATAACATCAAGTCACAAAAAGTACCTGAGTAGATGTCTCAAAGGCCATTGTTAGAGCTAAAGTTAGCTATTCTGCAGCACCGCTATTCACTCTATGTCCTTGCTTCATAATGGTTGGTATAAAATGCTCCTTTCATTTGGAGTGAAGAGAATTTTTAACTCAGGAAAATACTGTTCCCTGATGGAAAAGACAGGGTTTGCCCTACATTATTATATTTTATGGTATGTTGTGTTTTGTTATGTTATATCACATTACTCCATGTGAAGTTTTAAGGTTTTTGTGCCACGTCTTCCTTCTGAAACCTTGATAGAATTCGGTGTTCTAGTCCAAAAGAGTTCTTGAGACATACTTGAAATGGAATTACATTTCAGTTAAATCAGATATATTTATAGCTAAGTATAGCCTTTCACACTTTTCTAGATGTCAGTCTGGATCTGTGACATTCCCTGACAAAAGGAGTGATTCAGAAACAGAGCTGTATATCTCAGTAATACTGAGAGGTGGAAACATCGCCTAAAAGTTCCTTATTTTGTCTATTTTGGAGATAAATTGGCAAAACCAGCAAGACTTTCCACATTGTTATCACAGTCTGGGAAGAATCTTACCAGAACGTGGAAGACTCTGTTACAAGGACAAACCAGGATGCTGAGGAGATCTGGCAGAATGGCAATATTTGCATGATATTCTAGTACAAACTACAAGATTAGGCTGTTCAATGAAAATCTAAATGGTTATGCATGGTGAGATTGTTATCTTAAAAAAGTCAGCAATCAAACAAGTCATCAGTAGGGTCAAAAACACTCTTGGAAGAAATGATCTCATTGCAAAATCTGATTTTGCTGATTTGTCCACCTTACCACGTTCATTTTAAGTTTTCATTAGCAGCATGTTTCTTCATTCTTCAGTAACAAATTTTGAAAAATCTACCCATCTTTTAAGCACAAAATCAGTCCAATTCTTTTAAAAGGAAGAAAAAGTGGGGCCAATTCTCAGCTAGCATAAACTGATATATTCTCATTAAATGTAATTAATCTACTCCAATTATTGTTATCTGAAGTTCAAGACCTCCAACTGAAATAACGTTTTCATTGATCTATTAAATAAAAAAGAGAAAACGTCTGTCTATGTGTCCAGCAGTGTAGCTATCTGCATAACCCTCTGCTTACACAGACAAAGTTTCTTCATTAAATATCCGGTCAAAAGCTGTTGCATTTCTTAACAAAATTTTACTCCCCATGAATCCAGCCCATTTTTAGATAACACTGGAAACAAAAATATCTTTTCATCATGGAGGGTTGGGGGAGTGGTAGGAGGGTGTGCAGGGAAGACGAAAAAGAAACCAAAGTCAGTATTTTATGTCCAAGTCTGTAACAATAGACTTTACTTTCTGATCAGCTTGTTTGCAGTACAAAGGCAAGAATAACACCAAAAAA
>VZRS01007955.1:9945-43080 GCA_013398055.1 Ifrita kowaldi | reverse complement strand
AAAAAAAAAAAAAAGGAGTGGGAAAATACTCCTTTACTCTCAAAGCATCTCTATTCACTTAGCTTAATTAACAAAGGAGAAAGTTTGTCATGGTAATTTGGAAACATTGCTGAAGTTATTGTTATTAATTTTCTTCTGGGGAATAGGAGGAGAAAGAGAGGGTAGAGGAACACTGAACAAAACTATAATGCTTGAAACAGGCAGTGGCATAAGCAAATGTTGTCAACTGAACAGATACAGCACTGTGCAAAGAATCAGCACAAAAATTCTATTTCATCTAAATCCCATATACATCCTTAAATGAGTTAAGAAAGCACATCACTTAGATCTTAGGCCCCCTCCACCCCCCCCAGTATCCTTTACTTACTGTGCTGATAAATGCTTTAATAGATTAGCTAAGATTAGAGTAGAATGACAGACTATACTGGCTGCAGTCTGAGGTTGCTTAGGAGTTTGGCTACATAAATTATGCATAAAGTCAGGATTTTATACACATCACTGGAAATTTCCTTGTTTTCCACATTTAGACAAGAACCCAGGGATATCCAACAAAAGGTTTATGTTACCATTACTAATTTCGTTGGAAGAAATTAGTGCACTGTAGAAAAAAAGTCCATAGTTCGTGTCGGGACATGGCTCTGGCACGTAACCAGCTCTAGGAGGGTTGGATCAGGAGGGTTGGATCAGATGACCTCCAGAGATACCTGCCAATCTCAACCTTCCAATTGTGAACCTTGTGAAAACTCAACTCAAGATGCCTCTTCTGAAATCTTGTAAGTTGTTATTTTTACCTTGTGCTGAAACCTGGAAGGATAGTGGCCCTTCTGGGAAGGCATTTTTGCTTTTATATATTTTACATATTTATTTACTGTAAAGTAAGCTGGTTTTCCATGTGTGCCATCGGCAGGTGTGTTGGAAAAGTCCTCTTTTTATTTGTACAGTGATGAAGACAACCAGTCTTTAACAGTTTATTTTAAGTGGGAAAAATTTTACGACATTAGATTTCTATTTCATAATGCTCAGATTTATGACGGGCAGTAAAATCATACAGTGAGTCTTAATGTAAGTGTTATTTAATGACACCAGAGTTACCAGGCATCATGTTATTATGGTGTTCACAAAGCTAACATCACAACTCTCAGCCTTGCTAGAAAATGTAGTGAAAACCAAGTTGTGGGATTTTCATCATTGCGTTTTGTAAGACACTCAAGTACATCTATTTTTCTACAGATAGGCAAAAAAAACCATGGAAACTGTTTCGATAGAATAAAACATTCTACCTGAAGTGGCAGCTGTAACCCTTCAGCTGAAGGGTGGCCAGGATATTTCTACCCAAATTAAGATTATGGAAAGCAAAGTCATTAGACCCTTTTCTGAACACATATAAAGGCAAGAAAAAAGCTTCAGTTTCAATTCCAACATGATGGATGCAAGTTTTATGAAGTACATGTTTATATGCATTTATTTCAACATGAGATTTAAATTAAAAACAAGTCTTAAACCCTAAAGCTGCACATTGGTTTCTATCAAATTCAGTTGCAATTAGCTGCTCATATATTTATATGGTGCTCCTTAGAAGTATTTATCTGTTATATACTGATTGCTCCTCTAGCACTAACAGAGGCTTGTCTGGTCCAGAAATCAATGAAAAAAATCAGTAGTGGTGTGCTCAAGAGTTTCCGAATCCTTATCGTAACATATGCCAGGAAATTCATGGAAATACTGGATTTCTATGCCCAGATCTGGTCACTGCACGTGTCAAATGGATAGGGTGAAGTACCTACCTGGGTCAGATCATATTACACACCCTCCAATGCTTGGACTATATATATATTTTTCATCTTGCACGATACTGAGCAGATGGAACTTGATTGTCAAAAGCCCTCAGCAGCCAATATGCTGAGTACTTTGTAAAGCCTTTCCTGTGGCTGAAAAGGGGAAAAAAGAGTAAAGAGGGTATTTTACTGCCTCAATTACAGTCCACTCTTAATGAGCTCCCATTTAGACAACACACTGCCCAGACTTTGCAAGGAAAAAAAAAAAAAAAACACGACACTTTTGTTTCTTTCTGGTCTATGTGTCAATAGGCCAGTTAGGCATAATTTCTTCTTATGGAAAATTTATATAAATGAAAATACAAAAATAGACATAGATGTCTATGTCAATGCATGTGTATTTGTGTGTGCTTGTGTGTGTATATATTCCATCTGTGTATATTTTTAAATATGCAAACAGAATCCTTTTTACTCTCTCAGTAGAAGTTGTTATAGTCTCCCATAGCAACAACTCACAGATAAAGATTCTCACATCAAACTAAATTGTACATCAAGGACACTGCTGACTGTTATGCCAACATTATAGGTCTGATTTCAATCCACAGAATCACGGAGTTTCCCTGTGAAAGTCTAACCCCAGCTCACCAGGCTATGATACAGCCATGCATATGGCAAATAACATCGTGTCTTCTTCTTGACATAGAGAAATGAGTTACACAGTGAATGGCAGGTTTTATGCCAAATTTCCTGACTTTTGTGGGTTTAAATCTTCCCCCAAATATTAATATTATGGAAACTACTGTTTTGATGTTTGAGGAGATATCCAGTCCTTCTGGAAGCAGCTACATTCTGTTTCTCTTGGTTAGGAGGAATTTCTTCTCCCGAACGGTCAGTTCAATTGAACAGCACAAAATAGAAAGACACTTCCTTCTGGCAGGACAGGTGGAAATTTTATGCTCCAGGACTGTTCAGTAATGATCTTTGGCTGCATTCATAAACACAGACACAGCAGCTAGCTATTAATGTAGAGTCATGCAACATGGAAAATATAATTCATGACTCTCCACCCTTTCACACACACTCTTCATTAGCAGAAACTCTTAAATACTGTCAACACTGCACAGCACATGGTTTCTACCTCAACTTTAACTGCCTAAAAAGAAATGCAGTTAAAACCGTTTCATCTTCTGAAACAAGCAGACGCAAGGCATCACCATTTTCAACACTGAAGTTCATAGACGATCCAGGAGAAGATTCTCACAATTTAACTTCAGTGATATTTCTTTTTTGATTTGCTTTTTTCAATCTCACAGTTCACACTTTTGTGGTAGAATTGCATTCCT
This sequence comes from Ifrita kowaldi, assembly GCA_013398055.1. Lineage (NCBI taxonomy): Eukaryota > Metazoa > Chordata > Aves > Passeriformes > Cinclosomatidae > Ifrita > Ifrita kowaldi. The sequence goes on along the minus strand of VZRS01007955.1, from coordinate 39,962 downwards.
GTCTAGGCTGCCATCTTTGTTGGTTTTTGTTGGGTTTTTTGGGTGTTTTTTGTAATTGCAATGTTCATTTAGTATATTTGTTTTTTTGTTTTATCCCTTTGCTGTTATTGTTTCTGTTTGCTGTTGTCGCTTTCAGAAGCTGAATGAATAATTTAGACCTGCGAAGTGTATTGATGGTTTAGTTCTTTTTTGGGACTGGGATATGAGAAAGGACATGTACAAGTAAAGTAACATAACCTTTTCTCTTTTCAAAATCTCTCAGAAACACATCAAATATTTTCTCAGGAACAGTAAAGAAATACATTCAAGAACAAACAAAACCACAAGAGTTTTTATATTTCTTCATTAAAAAAGTTAAATAATTGACCTTAGACTAATTCATTTTCATTTGGATAAAAATTCAAAGTTAGAATGATATGAATCATATGAAAAAATAATATTGAAATGTCCCTCATCATGCTTTATATTTCTTAGAATGTAAAAGTCATTAAGTTATTTGAAGTAGAAAGTTTAAGGAGACAATAAATTTCACATATGCATTTTAATACATGTACACAAATTGTTTTCTGCTACAGTCATTCCAGTGGCTTTAACTCTTTCAAAACAACAACTACCCTCCAAAAAATATCTTGAAATTTGCTTTCTTAAATAAAAAAACCCAAAACTAAAAAACTAGAAATAACTACCTATGGGACCTTGATAAAATATTTATATTTGAATATTTTCTTTCGAGCTACAATTGCGTTACAGTTATATAGGAAGTATACAAATTAATTTCTTTACTTCTTATTCAAATTCAGTATTTCTAAAAAGAAAAAAAAAATTCATTTATTCCACTTGTGGTTTTTAACATTCAGAATGTAAACTTGATCTTAACTCTGACAAGGCGTTAGTCACTCAGCTGCAGGAAATGGAGGTTACAAGCCTTACAATATTCATCTTATTCCTCCACAGTTTGAATTAAAAACTTTGTGTTTTAATCTCTAAGGTCAATGTCTCAGTTTGCTCCTGCATGGGATGTTGATGGATTTTGATTTTTAGGACTACTTCCAACCTGATTTCCTCATCCAAGTCAAATGGTCCTTCTGTGCTCCTGTTCCTGTCACTGACTGAAACGGGGATTGGTGTTTTTCCTACACCTGAACTTCCTCTCTAAATTAGTAAAATTTTGCTCCAGATTGAATCCTGAGAGCAAAGCAAGGTCATGCAAACAGTTGTCCATGGAATATAATGTGGACAAAATTGACCTGTCCATCTGACACAGATGATGCATTGCATGGCCTTGGGTGAATCATTTGCTGTGTTTGGTCTTTTTCTCCTGTAAAACAGAAATAATGATACTTCCACACTTCCATTGTAAAGACATAATATAAAAACAGGTAAACAGGTCACATACAGGTTCAGTTGTTTCAGTGTCTCGTCTCTCACAGTGGCAGTAGCAGGCCTGGATAGATGAGAAGGACAAGACAACCAGTAATATTTCCCTTTGCCATCCCTCTTCAGGTTCTGGCAGGACAGAAGACAAAATCCTTACAATTTATCAAGACAAATTTTGAATACATACTATATTTTTTACTATTTTTTAATGGACTTTTCCTTGTTTCTGCAAATGAATTTACCGGAAAGCAATTTAACATGTTTGTAGTTTTGGCTATGTTTTGTGGCAGTAAGTCCCACAACTGGATTACCTGTTCTGATAAAGCATGACTTAGTATAGCAAAACAAAACTATTGCCTTTTGCTTGCCTTAACCTGCATGACTAATGGATAAAAGGAGCGAGAGCTGTTGAATAAATGACAAATATTAGCAAAGCCTCATATTAAATTAAAATATCAGTCTACACCTTTACTAATGTAATTTTTCTAGTAATATTAACTGGCATATCAAAAATACATATGAAATACACATGATTCAAAGAATATATTTACATCAGAATTTAGGAGGGATAAATTAACAGATCTTTCTATTTTTCTTCACGTATCATTAACATTATATTATATTACAATATTATATTATATTATATTATATTATTATATTATATTGGAAATTTAAANAATTAACAGATCTTTCTATTTTTCTTCACGTATCATTAACATTATATTATATTACAATATTATATTATATTATATTATATTATATTATATTATATTATATTATTATATTATATTGGAAATTTAAAGAGTTTTCCTTCACACCGAGGAAACTACCCAGTCAGAAATTAATTTTAAACTTGCAGAAGAATTTTTGCTTGCCCAGACGGTGCAGTGGTCAAAACTCCTCTCTATGAATTCACTTTGGAGAGGCACAGAAACAACATAGAATGTGTCACATCTGCAAACTTCTGCATTGTCAGGACTCTCAGGGCAGCTGATTCTTGTTTTGCAGAAACTCAGTTTACAGTGGTGCACCTCTGCTTCAGTGATATCATTAGCAACTGAAGACACAAGACAATAAAAGTATTAAATTTTAAAAATATTTTAAAAAATAGTCCTTGATATTTAAATAGGCTTAAGATGGGATCAGGACTAGGCTGATGGCTTTGGCCTGAATCCTGCAGTGTAATGCACATCAGAAATCTCTTGCACATCTGTAGCATACCTGGGGTACCAGGGACAGCTCAGCATGAAAGGTGCTTTTCAGAAGCTTCTCCTGTTTTTGTTGCAGAGGGTGTGAACTGGTTTTGGCAGTTGGCTCTGAAAGACCCTTACATCTTCCCAGTTTTGTTTTGTGTGTCTCTCTAGAAATCATCCAAACTAACTCTGGGGCCTCAGGAGAAAATTTTTGGATCTGTCCCTCTGGTTTATTACCACTCTATTTCCTCTTCCTTTCCTACATCCTCTCTCACCCTGTTCCCAGGGAAGATCTGCTCACAAAGAAAATAGATTATTAGGTATTTAATCTATGTGACATGTTATCTTATTTTTCAAAAGACAATTTTTAAGATAAGTAACTGAAATAATTTCGTGCTCTCAACTTATTCACATGACAATTCTGTTATACCTCTCTCTTCCCCATAAAGACCCCTAATATTTCAGTCTATTGCGGTTTTTGTTATTGTCTTTATAACTTACCAGCACTTCCAAGACCCAAATTGTGTGTAGTTATGCCTAAATTTCCTAGGACCTCACACCTTCATACCCTTGCTCCTCTACTGGGTCATTCAGTAGAGACCAAAGGTTGTGGTCACTTCCGACACTCACAAAGGGATGTGTCTTCCCTGTCTTTGATGTCAAACATTTAGATGCCTAAATATGACAGAATCAGACTGTCCTTCCTGGGGTCACGTTCAAGAGGAGATTCATTTATTCATAAGAGAAGACTGAGAAAGGGCAAATGATGAGGTTGGACTTCATGATCCTTGTGGGACCCTTCCAGCTGAGGATATTCTATGGTTCTAGTCTATGATTTGCCCTACGAAAGTGTCAGTAGGATCTCCACTTTCATCTTTCATTGCATTCATCCATGATGGTAAGCCTCACATTCCTAACTTCTGAGGAATCAGTGGTATTTAGATGGCTAAAAAGCTGTAAACCAGTGGTTCTACACAGACGTGTGCAGCACACAGAAAAGCGGGGTCCTCATTTCTAGCCCTTCTAGGCCGTGTTGTGACCCCAGTAAGAGCATGGCTATTGCACGGACAGAAGCCATTCCTGATCTGCTTGCAGGAAGGCTCATGATGATCTTACTTTTTTTTGTACTTATTCTCAAGCCCACCAAAAATAAAGACTACAGGGTCACCTCAAGATGTGCCCCAGTTCTTTGCAGCATTTATTTTCTTTCTAGATTTTAATTTCCAGTGCAAGATAGCAAGCCTGCTTAAAGATTTATATACATACAGTCATCTAGGTTTAACTCAACAATTCCATGACTACACTGCTTATGGAGCACAAGCAAAATTTTCCTTCACGGGACTCAACAAGACAAGGTATGAATATCCCACACTAGCAAGAGCTGATTGTTTGGGGTTGTTTTTTTTTTTCATGTTATCTTTTGTTTGTTTGCTCACGAACAGCCTAAGTAGCAGCTGTTTAGCCTTCCTCTTCCTTACCAATAAAACAAACAATAAACTGGGTCATCCAGCTACTGGAAATAGGCATTTCAAAAGATTTTTAAGCATCTTGACAGCTGACTAGTCTGACATCATGACACAAGTAGTTTGAGAAACAAGTGCAGCCTATAATTTGACTTCAAATCCTGACCTATCCAACAGTCTCCTACTCCAGTCATATAGAGAAAAGATAATTGCTATTAGTAATTGAGGAGGCAACTAGGTCTGTTTTTTTCATAAGTTTTTAAATTATTATTATTTTAAATTATTTTAAATCATTTCTGTTCCAAAAAACAAATTGGAGTCATAAGTTTTATTATTAAGGAAAATTTCTCATGAAATGAAGAAGTTATACATTTTATTGTAGAACTAATAGAATAAAGTATTTTTGTCTTGTTAAAATCTTTGATTTCATTTTAAATAACTTTTTACTGAACACTCTGATTTAGATTAAAAAAAAAAAAAAAGGAAATTACATTCAAATGATCTTTTTTCTGACCCATTCCAAGCCTCAATTTTGTTTCTCTCATGTCCTTTACTAATCTCAGGTGGAATCTGTAAACATTTACACAGTTAGAAAAAACAACTATAAAGTTAAGTACTGCTTCAGGATTTTTAACCTCAATCAGCTCACAAAAGTATTGGACTAAACTTTATATCTGACCCACAACATGTACATGAACAGGGCAAAATCTCTGAACCTTTGAAATTACCCCTTTGATGTTTAATTCTATCTAAAGTAGAGGATATAGTATGCCCTGTGCTGAGGAAAATAGGGACTTTTGTCAGAAGAAACAAGAAATAGTCCACAGACTTTTCGGCTAATGAATCTGATGCCTGCTCTAAAAAGTTAATGAAAAGTCTCTCCATTGAATTCCATGAGCTTTGGAGCAAACCCCAAATAAGCTGTTCAGCAAGAGCAAGTAAAATAAATTGGGAAAAGGTTCTTTGCTTTATGAAGTCATTTTAAGGGAGGTAATGGAACAGCTGTTGCATAGATAAAACACACATGTCCCTTCAGAAATGCAGTTGGGCAGAGCCTTGCTGCACAGCACGACTCGTGGGCATCGCCCAACAGCTTCTCTGGCTGAACAGACCACTAGCCCGAGCGCTAACCTCGCAATGACTCCCCAAATCCCTCTGGCCCCTTAAAGGGAAAAACAGCTTCATTAGTTCCTCACATAAACAGCCAGAACATAAACACAACATGCTCCATTAAAATGGTCAAATTAAGCAAGTGGAGAACCTTTCCTATATCGTGTCAGCTTTAGTGGTTTTATTTTGGATTTTGTTTTCCTTTTTTTTTCCTTCCTGGTTTTGGTTTGCGTGCTTTCATTTTCAGGGCATGCAAGTGGATACTTAGACCTAACTTTATTTTATGTAGCTTATCGCAGCTGCGTTTTAAGGACATTTTTCTTTCTCCTGCCTGAATTTTAAAATGAACATTTGGAAACTAAAACTGGTGCATCAGAGAGCACATATAAATTATTGGTCGTCTTGAAGGGTTATGGTGAGAGAGTGCTTTTTTGTGCTATCTACTTGAAAAAATTCTCCTTCTCCATTGATTTCACTGCGTAAAACATGGTGAAAAATACAGTAGATCATTTAGCTTCTTTCTAGCACTTTTGATTTTGTCATCCAAGTGTTTGAATGTATTTCAGGTAAAACATAATGACCACAGTGTGATCCTTATTAGACCTAATGCTGCTCTGAATCTTTGGCACCTTTCTCTTTTGTTGTTGGTTTCATAAGAAGTTCACATTTACATGTTTATTTGTGTGTGTACAGATACAGAGTGATAAAGTCTGTAAGGGTAAAAGACAGAGTAGAGAGATGCTGTTGCTAGTGACCACATATATATTGCTTAGCTAAACTTTGTTTTTGTATCTTTCTTTCATGTCTTAATTTTTTTTCCATCTTCTCTATTAATTTCTACTGTGTCTTTACTGTCCTTTCCATTTTGGACTAGGATTTCAAGAGGTATTTACAAATAAAAATCACTGCAGGACAGTTTATTCTTTTTAAACTGTAAATTCTTCTACTTTTAATTTCACAACTTTATCCATACTTGTCAGAATTATCTCCTCACCACCTTTTTTTTAAACAAAAATGCATTCTCTTTTTAAACTTTCTCGTCCCACTCACTCATACTCCATTGAAAACTACTTCTGTTTCTTTTTGTTTGTTTGTTTCTTTGTTCTCCCTTTAATCTTTGATGAGTAAACTCTTCGGAAAGCTGCTTTCAACTTGTTATAAAGGGAAGAGATTTTCTGTTTTAAAAAATAATATATTTCATTTTTAAGATTTTTCCTTTATGAAGAATTTAAGTTAGAGAAAGGATAGAAAAGCAAAATAAACACATTGATTGATCTGAGCTAATTATCATTTTAATTTAGTCATTATACCACTCTTTTCCTATTTAAAGGGGGGAAAAGTCAAGGTGCAGAATACTTGTAAAAAAAGGAAAGGAAATATTTCTGACAGTCATAATAACAGTAATAGTAATTACAATAACAATAACAAAACCAACAAAAATAGCAGTATTAAATGCATAAAAAACTTTATTTAACAACTCTTTATTGAAAATTCTTAAAAGGTTAAACATTTAACCTGCAAATAAAATGTGTTATCTAACACAATGCAGTTATGCTATGAGGATTTATCTTCATAAATCATCTAACTTAAAAAATAATTACAGAGCACTTCCTATTAAAAAGTTATATTCATTCTTATCCAAAGTTTATCAATAAATTAACTGAATATATATTATGGTCCATTAACTGAAAGATAATAAGCTTTACTGTTTCTGTTCTTGTCATTAAAACACATTCCTTTCAATGCATTGAAAAGTTCTGTGTAGAACTAAAATAATTCTTGCATTGAAACATGATTTGAGAGAAAGGTAGGAAATCAAAGTACGGCCAACATCACCTTAGGCATGATCCTTGCCTGTTTACAACAGGACACAGCTTTCTCTGAAGAGCTCGTCTGAAACAGGAAGGAGGGACCTCGTTGTCATCTACGATGGGGTGACGACATCAGTGGGCAAGGGGAGGGCTACAGCTGTAAGTTATATGGAATGCTGTAATGCCTTTGGAGCATGGTGCCCCACAACCTCCCCCTCTCCAGAGGTTGCTGGATGAGCAGCTGTTTGGATAGTTATGTCCAGAGGGAAGTGGTCAATGGCTCAATGTCCAGACAGAGGTCAGTGAAAAGAGGTGCTCCTTTGGGCTCTCTGTTAGGATCAGCATTGTTTAATGTCATCATTAATGCCCTACACAAAGGGATTGAGAGCACCTTCAGCAAGTTTGCAGATGACACCAAGCTGAGCAGTGTTTTTTTATACACCTGAAGGTCGGGATGTGATCCAGGGGCACCTGGACGAGCCGGAGAAGTTGTCCATGGGTATCTCATGAGGTTTAGCAACACCACAAGGTGCTATATCTGGGTCAGGGCATGAATCCAGGCTGAGGGATGAACAGCAGCCCTGGCCAGAAGGACTTGGGGGTGCTGTGGGTGAGATGCTGGACATGCCCCAGCCGTGGCACTCACAGCCCAGAGAGCCAAACGTGTCCTGGGCTGCATCCAGAACCCCGTGGGCAGCAGGGGAGGGAGGGGATTCTGCCCCTCTGCTCTGCTCTACTGAGACCCACCTGGAGCCCTGCATCCAGCTCTGGGGTCCCAGCACAGGAAGGACATGGATTGGCCTGGAGCAAGTCCAGAGGAGGCCACAGAAATGATTGGAGGGCTGGATCACCTCTCCTATGAGAAAAAGCTGAGAGGGCTGTCTTTGTATGGCCTGGAGAAGAGAAGGCTTTGGGGAGACCTTTCAACTGCTCTTCAGTACTAAAAGGAGTCTTATAAGCAAGATGGGGACAAATTTTTAGTATAGTCTGTTAAAAGAGGGCAAGGAGTAAAGTTTTAAATAAAAGAGAGTGTAAATTCAGATGAGATATAAGAAGATTTTTATGGTGAGGATGGTGAGATGCTGGAACAGGTTACCCAGAAAGATGATGGTTACCCCATCCCTGGAAATATTCAGGGTGCTCCGAGCATGCTGGTTTAGTTGAAGCTGGCCTGGCTTATTGCAGGGAGGGCTAGACTGGATGACCTTTAAAGACCCCTGCCAACCAAAAGTATTCTACGATTCTATGCTTCTATAGCAGGCGGTCTGAGAAAATGCAGCCTTTCATACAGAAAAGCGACATGTTGGCAAAGAGAAACAAGGCAAACCTATGGACACAGTTCTGTCTTCCTACAAGTTTTCTGACTGTCTTTTTCTCTGTCATCAGCTGTTCTCATAGAAATATTTGTTTATTGTAATTTTAGACACCTCGGTGAAGCACCTGAAAGAAGAGGATAGTTGCTGTAGGTACCTGTCTAAAACTGTGTGTCTGCGATTAGTGCTGGAGGGAACTCTATCATTCTCCCAAGAAAAGGAAGATGATTAAGGACCTCATGTAAGTGTCAAAATTTAGCTAAAATCAGTCTGGGCCTTTCTCAAACCATGTCAATAAAACACGATTAAGCAAATGTGCACTTTTAAGAGAGATGATGAAAACATGCATGCTGTTCATCGAACCTGGTTTTGTCTCCATAGTAATTTTCTCAGGTAGGAAATCTCTGCATAGTTGTAATCTGTTATATAGAGAGCCAAGTCAGGTTATATATAGTGATTTCCCTTTACTTCATTTTTGCCTTTGCAAATAGGGTGTTCTTAATGTGTGTTGCAGAAGGTCTTCCATCCCTGTTGTGATTGATGGCTAGCAAACTGCTGGGGACAATTCCATTTGGTGGGTAAAAAACCACTATCTCGTTTATCTTTATATCATATCTGTTGCAAATTAAGCTAAAAACATAGAGTTTGCACACTAAAATTGTTACACTGCGGAGCAATGTGCCTATAAAACAGCATGTTAACAAGCACGACATGATAAATGAAATGCAATAAACTTCTGTAATTTCAGATTCTCCCAGAGGCAGATGACGAGGTTATCACCTGTTGAGCTTTGTTTGGTGACAGCATAACAGTATCTCCAAGAAAGTACTGTCTGGGCAGGCTTTACAAGAAGTGAGTGGCTACCAGTGCACATTTGGTTAACTTCTCACATGCTGCATCTGAGATAAGATTCGTAAGTCAAGCAACCAAATGCGGAGGCAAAAAATGCCTTGCTTGCTGGATTACTGGTGCTCCTGAACTGGAATGTCCTGTTTTCTACAGTAGATGGCAGCAGTACTGATGCATGATAAAAGCTGGACTCCGAAGGCATTTTGTAAAATAAAGCTGCTTTTTTCTTGCTTCGCCCCCCCCCCGCCCCGTACTATCACCATCATAAATGATCATAACACCAGAACCTCTACCAGTCTGATTTAAACCTCATCCCCAGCTTCAATAGTGAAGTGATTCAAAAGTGTGCAACCTTGTCTAAAAACAAACAAACCAACCAAACCAAAACTAACAAAATTAATCAAAAACTCAAGGAAAGTGAACCAAAAATCTCCAACTATCTTACTGATCAAAGTTGCTTTGTTTTTATGTGCCAGTAAACATTTATTAGCATTAGCTCTCTAGCCATACATGTAGACATATTTTTCCTCACAACGTGTCCCATGGCACTACCCAAAAGGTTTTTCACCAACATTATGACTCTCTTCAGGAAGATATCAGTAGAGCACAGGTTTGGGAATGGGAAAGAAGAAAAGAATGTCTCAAGGATTTATTTGTCTTTCATAAAACCTGTCTATTTCCTACCACGTAACTGAACACTATTTTAATTCAAATGTGCATATTTCAGCTGACCATTTTCAAAGTATCAGAAATACTAAAATAGTCCCATCAGGGTCCCTGACTTTTTATTTTTGAATGTGGGGGAGACAAAAAGCGAAGGGCACTCAAGAGAACCATAAAACTGAAGTCTTCGATGCAAGAAACCTGGTTTCAAATTCCTGTACCTGGTTCAGCCTGGCAAAAGGTATCTGCTTCCCCTTCTGTGAGTGCTCTAGCCCCAGGGCTATGAGAATACAGTTGTGTATTCAATCTGGCCCAGTAAATATTTCATTACTTATACACAGAGATTGAATGCAGGGACTGCATCGTGCACCTTAGATGCAGGTGAAAAGCAAAGCGAGGGTCCCCGCATGAAAAGCCTGAAAATTAGAACCTTCAGTATATCACTTCTGTATTCCCTAAAAATATCCTGAGGCACTCAGAGTTGCGTGAATGTAAAATTTCTGCCCTTTACACTCATCACAAGAAATAGGATAGCAGATCTCTAAACCAAAAATTCCATGTTTCTCGGGGCAAAGCAAAGACAAAAATGAACAATAGAAAACATTTACCAGTTTGATGGAAAAATTACGTGCTGCTTTTCTTTTTTATTATTTAAAATATTCTCTGCTAATATTTACTTATATGGTGGACTTGTGGCTCTGTGAGATGGAGAATTTCCTGGGTGTGAAAAAACAACTATTACTCTATTATAACAAAGCTCAGATATGTATGATGAGAAAACGTAAATAGTTCAGAGGTTTAAATGCTGTGGGATACCTTGAAAATGTTCCTGAAATTTGTACTTGAGTTTTTTGCCTCTGCATTTATTTCACCAGTGCCTGGGTGTTGCAAGTGCTTTTGTCTTTCTTTGATATACTTCACATGGCTGGTTTGTGTCTAGAGTCATCTTCCACAGTCTACAGTAATAAAAACTTTTAACAAAATTTATGTTAGTATTGAATCATCATAACTACTGACCTAATTATAAAAAAAAAAGAAAAAATGGGATCTCCTTGGTGACAGCTTACAAATAAATGTTCCCTTCAAGCAACTATAGATAAGGGCAGAGGAAAAAAAAATCATCTTAACATCTCATATTGATTGCTGGGTCAATGCTGTTCTTGAAACTGTAAAATATGAATGAGCAGCCTTTGAACAGAGTAAGAGACCAGATGCCTTTGATCAAATCTGGAATGCATTTCTGCACTGCTACTCACTAAAAAGAACAAATAGAGGATAACCCTCAGATGATCAACCCCAGATCCACAAGGCCTTCTTCTGTGTAGCTCTAAAAGTAAGTATATATTGACCGAATGACAGATTTCAGAAGAATGGGTTTGTTTGTGAAACATTCTAGGAAGTAAACAATAGAAAAAGACAAGTTTTATTTACATCATTCCAAAGGGACTGATTTACAATTAATGGCATTAAATTAAGCAGGGAAATTTGTAGACTGGACATCAGTCTACATATATTTCATTACAGAGAGGTCTGTCCAACTTGCAAAAGAGTCTGCAAGAAGAAACAGAAGAAATCACATTGTTTCCAGAAGACTGGATGTGGTAGGATGTTGTTGAATACAATAAGCTTACAGGGTACGGTGGATAGAGGAAATCTCTAAAGAAAGTGGACTTTTCAGTTTTAGATAATAATATTAAAAACGAATTACAACGAAAACAAAACAGAAATTATAGCTGTAACACCTCCGAGAAATTTGTATATCTTGGGACTCCACTTACACTTTTAGATTTTTAACTATATTTTTATATATATATATATATATTTATATTTATATTGAACTATATAAATATATTTTTATATTTATAAATCAATATTAATATATAAGAACTATATTATGTATTTATATGTATAATAACTATATATATTTACTATTGTGCATGTTTAACTCTTCTTATTCTATGACACCATGTATGTAATACAACCAGCTAAGCTGTGACTCAATAGAAGTGGCATGACAGATGTGACCAGTTCAGGAAGATGCATAGATGCATAAAGCCTGTGAATTACAGCCTGTGCTCTAAATTTCCCAAATAAATTTTTTTTCAAATGGATTTCCTCAAAAGGACTTGAAAGTGTTTTGGTGGTTTGTAGTGATTGTTTAGTCAGGGGTTTTGTTGGTTTTCTTTTGTTTATTTGTTTAATTGGTTGGCTGGTTGGGATTTTGTAAACAAAAGTTTTAAACTGTCTTTTATACAGCACTTTTTTTTTCTGGTCTTATGCTTAACTTTCCTTTGTTCTTCTGGGTTCTGCAGTCCACAACATCAGTTTTCCCTGAGAAGAAGAACTGGAAGGGACAAGAAAACTTATAATGGCTCTTCCATTTCCCGAATCTTCCACTGGGAGGAACATGCTGCTGATGGTCAGCATTTCCTTGACTCTGATCTTCTTGGATCCACTTGCTGTAAACATATTTTTATACATTTTTTCTCACACATGGTCAAGTTTTTTTTCCATTTGTATCCAGCTAAAATTTGAACGTTGTACACTAATCTTCCCCAGCCCGTTAGCACAAAGAATATAATTTCCTTCTGAGTGACTATAGAGATTTCTCAGACTTCTATTGTATCTGGCACACTCAAACCTAAATTAAAACTGTTTGGGTAATAGCTACTTGATCAAAACACAAAAAAGCATCAGAGGTAAAGCAACCTATGACCTCCCCAAGTCAGCAGAAGACTGGATGAGACCTGAGATCCTGCACTGTCAGGCCCTTACAGTGTCTGTGGCCTTTTCCTGAGCTAAAGGTGGGATGCAGTATTTCCCCCATTTACTTCCGTTCAACACTAAGTCTGTGTAGTTTCATATGAGCACTCAATGCATCCACAAACAAATGGTGAATGACTTTTTCCAAGATGTCAGAATTTATATGTATTTCACACAATTAGCAATGACAGCATTCCTAACAGAAAAGTTAGGAGAAATGAATGTGATATCATTAGGATGGAAGTATTGCTGCCAGACTTCAAAAGGATTTAGGTCCGGTAGTATTTTCTGTCTGTTGTTTATATTACTAGATCTTTCTTTGGGAAAGCCCACACAAGCTCAGGAAGTTATTTTTGGTCAACTTCTTACCCTCCCTTGAGATACCTGAAAGTTGTGGGCAGGGGTACCGTATTTCATTTCAGAAATGGAGATCAATTTAATCCCTTCAGAATGAGCATGAGTCACTCCAGTTTAACACATTACCATTTGAGACTCCAGAAAATGTGACAATCAGAATTAATGTCCACTATATTTTTCTCATCTGGTTGTAAAATTCACAGCAGGAGAACAGTAAAGGAGTAGTAGCTGTTCTAAGATCCTTTCCAAAAAGAAATTTGTGCCCAATCTCTACAACCTCTTAAAATTAGCAGGTCAGGCAACAGTGTGTCTGTAAGTCAGCTTGAGTCTGTTCCAGTTTGTCCTCAAAGGAGGAAGCCTGGGTTCCTAACTCTGGCACCAGGAACAAGTTTCAGCAATATCTCACCTCCTGTGACTAGTTTGAAAGATCATTGATTCTCAAGGAAGATTTCAATGAAAAAAAAATATTAATTATTCTGGACAAGGAGAGGAGCTTTATCTGCCTATTATACTGAAGAGAAATATAACTCGCAGTAGAGTTGAGTTCTAAACCACACTCCTTTTTCATTTCTATGCACAAAGAAATTTGCATTCTCCTCTTGGCAAGGCAAGAAACCAGACAGATTGATAGGAAAACAGGTTTTCTGGCTGATTGTTAAAGATGTTTCTTTGATTTGTGCAGAACAGCATGAAGACAACACAGAATAAGTAATGCAACAATACAGGAGAAGAAAAATGCTAAAACCCAACCTTGGAGCTCACACAGGATCACTCTCAGTGGATGTTCATGCTATATTTTAATTTCCTTAAAAGTTTTATCATTGAAAGAAAAGGTGAAGCAGGGGAAGGAGAAAACAACTAACAAACCTGTAGTCAGATCTGAATTACAGAACAGTCCTCCTGTTTTGTTTTTTTTTTCCACATCTGAAAACAATGCTGTTTTCTTTTGATTCGACAGCTATTCATCCAATGGAATGCTACAATAGCATCCCAGGAGAGATCGCTGCTTCAGTCTGAGCTAGACAACTGGGCTCCTTCTACAGCCGGCTGTGGGGAATCGGGGCCTCTGGAGGGCAATTAAGCTCATTTTGTGATGGGTGTTTAAGAGGGAGATCTACAGAAAGCGATATTTCTTAGCTATATTTCTCCATTAACTATGGACAGTGTAAGGGAACAGCTTAAATTGGACACTTAACTTTGAGACAGCTAAAAGTAGGGGTGAGTCCCAGCTCCTGTCACCATGCAACCCTCATCATTCCCAATGATTTTGTTCAGCTGCACATGAGGATTTCTGGGTTACTATATTGCCCTCTGTGTATCATCCTCCTCCCCAAACTTATGTGTTTCAAGGACCTGGCCTGCTGAACTCACTAGGAATTTTCAATTCATTGCATTATTGCAGAATTCACAGCTCTTACCAAGTTGTGGATAAAGGGTATTTTGTTAAAACGCCAGTGCCAGAAATAAAATTTTGCCATACAAGTTACAGCTTTTTATCAAGTGCTCTTGGTATTCTTTTCTCACCTTTTAGTCAATGTCAATATTAAAAAACCTTTGCTATTTGGTATGAGTGCAGAATTCAGGTTCCCTATTCAGTGAAGAGGGACATAAGAAAATACTTGAAGAATAGCGCAGGTAAACAGAGGGCTGTGAACTGCTTAGACTGCAAAACTCTATATTATTTTTCTTGGCATGTCTAACCAAAATCTTAGCCAAGAGAGAACATGTACTGATAAAGTCAATGACAAAGCTTGAAACAGAAACAACTGAAAACACAGAAACAATTACTGCCCAACTGTCTTTGTTTAAGCTGCCATTTACTTATGAGCATTTGGATCTTAGTATTTCTGCCAAATTTGTATTTTACTGAGGCCAGGAAAAGAAGACAAAACAAATCTCTGTTCTTGAATTTGAGACAGCTGGGCTCTAGTGAAGGTGACTCTGTGTTCCCAAGCAAGTAAGAATCAGTGTTCACAGAGAAACTGCTTTCATTGTTAGACTGTTAGGAGTCATGCATTCATTTCCTGAAGGGAGAAGGGAAATAAGCTTTGTATAATTACTTAGGGATGTGGATCTATGACTGTGCTGCAATGTTGAATTGGAAATTAATTTCTTGCCATGCAAATCAATTTGTTCATTGGAATGATCTCCAAATTTTTGCTAGACTCAAAGCCATTTGAGACTTAGATTTCCTCAAGGAGTGCTTAAACAACCATTCTACTGAATGTATAGAGGATGATGCACTCGTAAAATTGTGCTATAATTTAGGCTGAAAGTGACCTCTGGAGGTCATCCATTGTGACATTTGCTCAGAGGTGTTGTGAAGAATCAACTTCAAAGTCAGAGCTTAGGCAGGTTTTTAATATAAACTCATATATTTTCCTTTAATTTTCCTATTGCTGTAGCAAAGCAGCCCAAAATACCCACTAAAGCTAAGTTAAACTATTTCTACTGCTCTCCACTATCTACCAAGCCAGTCATCTCATCATAAAGATGTTCTAAACCATTAGACACAACTTTGCCATTGTAAATCCAGGTTGGTCTGTTCACATTCTTGTAACTTCTATACCTGGACAAGGTTCAAGGAAGATTTGCTTCATAGTCTTCCTAGAGCTACATTAAAAATCTTGTTGTGGTCAAAATGGATAACATCTAGTAAGTGCTGATAAGAATATATTGTTATTTTAACTCAAGCCCAGTCTTATTAAAATCCAGCAGTTGTTATTATTCCAATGAGATTGACTGATATATTTTCATTTCATAATGTGTTTAAGACTGACACACACAAACTTTACAGTTTCGAGCCCATTCCTTAGTTCACACTCAAATAGTCTTGTAAAATCAACCAGTTTAACTGTACTGAATAATGTGAGTTTATGGGGTTGCCAATTAATAAAGTTCTTAATAAAGCAGTAAACTGTAATGACGACTTTGACTTCAACCGTTTTCACTTTGTGTTTTCTTGTGCATGCTTTTGAAAGTTTTCTAAGCATCCTTATTGCTTTTTATTTACTGGTTACTACAAAATTTAAATCACCTTAAATTGACTATTAGCTGAACTTATTCATTAACTTTCCTCAGCCTCAATTAACATAAAGGATTAACGCTTGTTATTTAGTGATTTCAGAGGTTGTCAGAACTTCACCTTGTAAAGTATTACAAGAGCTAAGCTGAAACAATTGAGGCAACAACAACCCACCAAAAGACTTTTTTAAATAGGCAAATCATCCTGAGATCATGTCTTGTCAATACAACCTGAAATTGTCCTGAGACCCTGGGTGACCAGGTCAGCACAAAGGCTGCTACCTCCTACTAGTCACAGCAGAAATTTTATATACTAGGCTATACACAACTCAGAACTCAACTGGGAAGTTGTAGGTCTTGACATTTTTAAAGGCAAACACATCAGTCTTCACATGTGCATAAGATAGTTTTCTCCAGTAAAATTACTTCCTTCTGTATAAATAATATTCATTAATACAGGAGCCAGAACTTGGCTAGACCCTGTTCCCATGTTGGGTCATGGAAGTACTGAATCATCTTTTCATACTTGCTTTATTTGCCTAATGAACACAAACTAGAGGAACAGGATTGGAAATAAGGGGTGGAGGGAGAAATATTGCTGTCCTTGTTTTGCCATCAGGGCCTTTAAATCCCTATGTCTAAGGTATTTTCTCTAATTGCATAGAATATCTAACAGAACCTATAAATAAATCGCAGCTTCCTGAGTGCTACCTCAGTAACTTAATTACAAAACTATTTTTACCTGAGTTTTTCAAAACTGATGAAAAAAGTCTAAAAAATTCAAGATTTTTGAGGCTTTGAATCTATCACAATTTGGTTTCCCCTATTCATGCATATTTTGAGGATTTTTATTGTTTCCAATTAAACCTATTCATTTCACTCAGCCCATATTCTTTTTCTATTACCTTTTGTTGTTGTTGTTGTTGTTCCACTGACATGCAATTTATTTCTCCTTTTGCCAGTTAGATCCTTCCTTTTAAGTTCCCCTTCTCTTTGCTTTTAGGAGATTCCCTGTTTTCGGTAATAGAAAGTTGTTATGTGGTTAAAAAGAATGTCTGAGTCATTATGCCATCAGTGCAATGAATGCAAGCACCACTAACCAGCTTGTTGAAATCAAAAGCAGACTAAAGCCAGTCTTGCTGAGTGGAGTGTGAAGGGTAGTAGAGCAGAATACAATTATAAAAGCAAAATATGGGTTTTTTTGCCATTTCTGATAGCACAATGATAAATCTGGGTTTGTTTTAAGAAACAGCTATAGATAGGTAAGCTCATTTTTGGAATTATTATCTAGTGTTAAGTGCATTAAAGCCATCCTTATTAGAGACAACCAATTGTCCCAACTAATTCTACTGCAAAACTGAAGCAGATCATTCATTCTAAGAATCCTTTGGGTAAAGGAGCATAGGAAAAACCCTGTCTTTCTTCATTTTTGCCATACATATTCTGATACTTAACTGAAGTAAGTAGTTATATTTCCAAACTTAAGATGTTTTTTGAGTTCGATAAAAATGTTTTATGTCACAACACTGTGAAAAAAATCTCATGGGCATATAACTTATTGGTATTATGACAGCTCATTAAGTCTGTCTAGAAAACAGTATTTTAATTTTACGAAAAGGAAAATATTGTTTTGGAATTAGTTTTTGTTCTGAGGCAGGATAAAATTTTGATTTGTTTGATTTCTTAGTGTCTAGGCAGAAAAAAACAACATTGAGATCAATGACCCATAACTGTTTTTCCATCTCCCTTGTGCATATCCTCACATCTCAACTATTATCCAGGTCAGAGTGATTCTCTGAGACCTGAATTTAAGCTTTCACTTGGGAAAACTTCAGTACTTTCATCAAAACAATTATTTTCAGACACAAAACCATAGTTTTGATAAATATGCAGAGATATCAGTTAAATTTCTGAATAGCTGTTTAGCTCAGCCTGTGAAACTCTGTAATAGGCAAAGCTATACCCCTTAACTGGATGAATCTTTGCAGGGTGCATTTATCCCTACACTGAGGTTAGGATCTGTGTCTCTGTGGGGTTTTTTTTTGATGAAAACACATCTCAAATAGCTAATTTGTGATAGCCACAACAGACTCTGAAGCCATGATCAGAAAGGTTACACAGGGTTTATGGTCCTGGAAAGTTTTTGCTCATATTTAGTGGTGCATGAAAACTCTGGCATTTCCATGCACAAAGCAAGACAATATGGTAGGTTTACATTAGATACTAGGAAGAAATTCTCCCCGGTGATGGTGGTGAGGCCCTGGAACAGGTTATCCAGAGAAACTGTGGCTGCCCTATCTGTGGAAGTGTCCAAGGACAGGTTGGACAGGGCTTGAAGCAACCTGGGATAGTGGAAGGTGTCCCTGCCCACAGCAGGAGGTTGGAAATAAACGGTCTATAAGATCTCTTACCACCCTAAACAATTCCATGACTCTATGAATCTATGAAGACAACAGGCTTCTCTTGAAATCTGGTTGACAATTCTTAATTTCCAATCAAGAAGAAAGTAGCACAGAAGGAATTAATTTTATTGTTCCTATAATCCACTTGCTCCCTCCAAAAAAGCTCCAAAATCCTAATGATCACATGTACCAGAAACCAGTCAAGAATTTCTGAGTAGGTTTAGTTTGGCTTCATTAAAAGAGCCAAGTGGGATCAGTTTTCCAGGCTGGTTACCACATCCATGGTGCTACTCATGCTACAGAAAACTGCATCAGTTCTTCTTTATTAAAAAAACAAAACAAACAAACAAACAAAATCCAACAAAAAAACCCTGAAACAAAAAAACAAAAAAACCCCAACAACAACAACAACAAAAAAAAACCAAATTAAAGAAATTTTATATTCCTCTAATGAGACATGTTGTCTTCATTAGCATTCCTGTGAGGTATTATACAAAACAAACTGAACAAGCCCGTTCTGCACAAAATAACTACTTTGGTCTCCAATCAAGTATCTTGTTTTAAGTCTTTGTACTGTTCACCACTTTCCCTATTAGTTTTAGCTGACTTCACACTGTGTGTGTAGTTAAATGGTAGTGTCAAATGCAATGCTGTGGCATTTTGTCTGCACATGATGCCAGAAATAACTATATGCTAATATTAACCTAGGCATTGAAATTTATCACACAGCTTAACCAACGTCTTTTTTTCCAGGTACCTTTTCTACAACCCACATAGCTGCCTTCCAAATACCTTGCTTCATATTACTATAGGTATGAATTTGTCATTGTATAATTGGTTCCAATATTTAAAAAATAATAATTACAAAGAGGAATTAAAAAAAGGAAAAAAATGTAGGCAGCAGGCATGTTAAAATTCCTCAGCTCTTCCTTAAAAAGATACGACATTTCTATACATACCACATAAGGACGACTGTAGAAGGCTGGATATACTGCTCTAGAAAGGAACGAAATTTGAGAAGGGAATTAAAGATTGTCCATGGAAATACTATGAAATAAGCCCAAGATCAGGATATCTTCTTTTGACTCCTCATTATTTGCAGACTGGCTTATTATCTGAGTACTTAAAAAATATTAATTCATTGTTTATTCTTAAAAGAACAAAACAACCTGACTAATTACAACTCATATAGTCCCCTGGAAAAGTGTACAAAGTTCTATCTCATGGAAGGCTGGAGATTTAGAGCATCTTGCAAAGCCAGTGTCTTCAGAATGCAGTCGTTAAGTAAATTCAGTAAATGGTTTGCTCTTTTCAACCTAATTTTATAGCAGTTTTGTAGATAGTGAAACCAAAACAGAGGTAAACAAGGTGAAATTAGGTGAAATATGCTAAGTCACAGCCAGAGCTCTCCCACGATTATAAGCCTTTTAACTTCAAGTCATCTGACTCATGTTTTCCTTCTTCATGCAACTTTGATCTACAGACGTAAAAGCTTGCAACGAATTAAGGAAAAACTGAAACATAGAACCAAACAATGCATTTTTATTCAGAGCTCTTTTACCATCACTTTTGCCCACCTTGAGGAGAGCAGTACTTACAAATTTAAAAATTACTGTGAAGGGCGAAATGAAACAACAGAGTTCGAACATTGGTGAATATCCATTTGGCACTTCAATAGACCTAATATTACTACCTGAGCAAAAAAAGAATCTCAGGGACTCCATTCTGCTTTCACTTATGTCAGTAAATCTAGAGTAACTTCACTACAAATGCTGCAGTCAATAGTTATTCCTGATTTACATTTATGAAGCTGAGAGAAAATGGGGCTTTAATTGATCAGCAAAGCCTGTCTCAATGTAGATTTTTCTCCAGCAGTCATCTTGCTGTAGTAATTTCAAGAAAAATAAATAATAAGATTCAAACACCACAGTAAGCCGTTAAGGAAATTATATATCAAATAAGCCCCAAAAAGCCTGGAGAATTGCAAACAGAAGTGTTGCCTTACAGGTCTCATTCCTTATGTAGATTTAAATAATTCAATTGTTGAATAAATCTTCTATATTCTATTTATTCAAGCATTTTCAACTTTCATTTCCCAGCAGCCATGCCAAGAGTCATAAGAAAGAAAGGATCTTTTTTGATCATTGACAACAGTGATGTGAAAATAAGTTGCATAGCCGAGTTTCTGCATATCGTATAGTAAAGGGACAGATAATGGTATGCTGCCTACAACTATCCTCAACAAGAGTAGGACTGACAAAAAAAAGAAAATAGTTTCTTCCCTAGGCTTAAATAATTCATTGGTTGAATCACTGAATGCATCTCAGATTTTGTCATGCATTCACAGATTTCCTGTGATACTTTTGCTGACAATAAAATTTAAAACCAAACCAAACAAAAACATAGCTAGACTTCTCTTAAAGAGGCAAGAGTTTGATAAGAAATCCTTTGTAGTTACAGAAAACTTACATTGTATTGAAGATGATTGCTGTGTTCATAGTAGTAACTTTTATGGTAGTTGAAATAGGTTTTTATTATGTATTTTAAACAATTTTTCAGTCTTTTATCTGGAGTTCTTCGATCAAGTATGAGCTACAGGGAATTCAGAAAAGCTTTTTTCACTTCCCATGTTCTCCTCCTGAAATCAAAGTGATGGGGTTATCATGTTGTCAAATTCTATTGTGTGACAAAAGCAGGCACAATACTGACAAGGGTTGAATTGACCCTCATTCTCTTTAAAGCTTTGTGCGCAGTTAGCTCTGTGGTTTGATTGGGGAAACACAGCAAATCAAGTTTGTTGCATTTTCATTTTCTAAGGCAATAATTGTCTTGATAATTGCACCCATGGATTTGCCATCCCATTGCCGTAGAATCCGAACACTTAGAGCTCCAAGATAAATTGATTATGCATACGTAAATGAAGACATGATATTCTGCAAATGCAGTCTACTCTGGTGCAGAAATTAGGGAATAAAGAGCAATACAAAGAATCTTTTATCAGTCTTCCCAGCAGACATTGTGTTAGTTGCCAGGTTTGTTTAGAAATTATGTACAGCCTGGGAGCATATACTTGCATGTAACAATTCCACAGTGATGAAATTTTGCCTGCTCACTTGTCTCACAATGGTTTGTGCTGCCTTCTTCTCCCAATTCTTCTTCAGCACAATTCATCAAGAAGGCTTTTTGAACCAGACTGCTAACCTGATATTACAGAATCACGGAGTGAGTCAGGTTGGAAGGGAACACAGACAGTTATCTGGCCCAACTTTCCTGCTCAAACAGGGTCATCCCAGAGCATGTTGTACAGGGCTGCATCCAGATGGTTCTGGAATATCTCCAGTGAGGTATTGCTATTGAGTAAGGCCTACCTTTCACCTGAGTCTCTTAATCCCCAGGAGTACTGGAATGGCAAGATAGACTTGAGTTCCTGGGAAACAGAAGAGCCTGTTGGGAGGTGAAGAAATAGCAGTAACTGTTTCCTGGAGACAGAAAAGTTTTAGCTGAGTTCATGTCGTGTCACCTGACTGTCTTGGGATGATTTTATGATAATACTGTATTTCCCGGTTGCCTGANCCAGCACTCTGCTTGTTAAATAAATCAGTTTTTTTCACTTTCATCCAAGAAATTCTTTTTGTCTTGGTGGGAGAGGGAGTGCTGAAACCTGTCTTCTGGGGAGGAGACGTTCCTTCCAGAGCGTTTCCCCCTAAAATTGTCTCAAACTGAGACACTTACTCCGTGTTTTAAGGGAAATGTTATCTGAAATCTTTATCCATTGATTATTAAGAATAAAACAAATGCTTTACACCTTACTGTTGGGCAGAAGTCTTCTCATCCAAGGGATATGTGGCCATTAATGGGAAAAAGGCAAGGCAAGGCAAGTGAGTATCCTTCATCCCAGTACACCACTGTACACATAAGGATAAAAGGCCTGGCATCTTGAGTCGGCATTGGGTTGTACAGCACAGACACATCTAAAAATGTCAAAGTGCTAAAGTCTTTTGTCAAATATCTTCCTGCCACTTCTCAGCTGATTTAAAATCAGAGCAGAGCTAGGAATGGTTCTGTTTGTTCATTACTACTGTCTGAACTTTCACACATCCATCATATGGCTGGGCATGGTGTGAGGTTTGTGTTTCTACAAACTCTTAAGACAGTATTAAAATTCATTTCTTCAACTGTTAGCTCTCCAAAGTTTTACTCTCATTTCAGCATTAATTAAGGATTTTTACGCTGCCAAAACCTGGAATTTCAATTATAAAATAATAATTCCAATAATACAGAAAGGGCACTTAAAAAAGAAACTTGTGAAAAAAAGAGACTAATAATAATAATAATAATAATAATAATAATAATAAAGTAAACCAAAGTGACATTTCTGGTTTATCATGACTTAATATTTTTCTGTTCCATTAAGTACAACATTTGTTGGTTTTCCTCAGTAACTTTCTGAAAGATAGATTTTCTTATGAAACACTATTATTAACATTCATTTGGATCAAAAAATAAGCTTTGATAGTGTCTGAAAACATTTGATTTTCCTCATCACTCTACACTGTAATTTATCATCACAGTGAACACTGGACCATATATTCCTGGCTAACTCAGATAAAAGTCTACTGATGAAAACAACATTTTTTAAAGTAAAACTTTGGAGTTGGAAAAAATATCCAAACAACCTGGTACTAAAGAAAAGGTGTGTGAATCGCAGGTAACCTAAAAAGACTTCAGAGTTCACTGGAATATTGTCTGGAAAAATTAAGTAATGAGGACTTCTGTAAAAGGAAAATTTGGTGACAAAAAAAGAGGTACAGAAACAGAAGCATGAGTGAAGTTTCTCTACTTTTTATTTCAGAGAATATGTCCTGAAATAACTTTAGAGATGAAAAATAGGAGAGCTGGCACACATGCATGCATAGAAGGATATATTCAAGGAGGCTTTCTCTGCCTATTGAAGCTTTATATTTGACTTTACATGTTTGAAGTTTCCATTCAGGAACGTTCTGTCTCTACTTTTTTTTTTTCCTTCCTCTCTCAAGAGTTTGCAAAAGAAAAGGGGAAAAAAGGCTCTGCTGTGCTCATACATTTTTCCTATTTCTTGAGTTAGCTCAGGGTGGGAGGTGCAGTTTGCTCTTCCTTTCATTAGTTGCTTTGAGATTCACATCTTTTGTTCTTCGAACCCTCTTATTTGAAATTCTTTTCTTTAAGTCAGCAGGGAGCAGGGGTTGATGAGCCCCAGCCTCAGCTACAGCCTTGGGGCAAAGAGTCTTCTTTTTGAATAATAGTCTTACGGTTTTGTTGTATTTTATTTTTCCCTAAAACGTATCTTGGATATGTTGATTTGCAAAAGGCTCTTCTGAGGCTTGCACTCATCCTCTTTTCTTTATAGTTTTATGACTTTTTTATTTTTCCCTCACTGTTTTGTAAGTTTACAGAATGTTTATACTACTTTATTCAAAAATCACCATCTTGTTGTTGTTTTTTGTTTTTTTTTTTTCCTATTATGGCTTTGATAGCTATATATTTCCATTCTGTGTTTTACTTTTCTTAAACTGATGTAAGATCAGAGTAAACATTTGCCACCTGTCTTCCTAGATATTTAGTCAGAACAAGTATTGAATATCATGGTGCACTCAGTTTTCATACATAAAGGATTTTTACTGGGACATTACATGCCACATTTCATTGTTTAAACCAGCACTTAGAAAGATGAATACCATGTAGATCTGGGAATTTTGTTAAGAGACAAGAGGCAAAACTTTCGGCAATATTTTTTTTATTTATTCCTAGTTTTCATGTTTCCTGCCATATAACCTAGTACTTAAAGCACTTACTTAAGAGTCATCCTTCCTGAGCCTGAATGAGTTCTTCTGTTACCCAAGAACAGCCCTCTCCCCTAAATATACGTGAATTCGTGACTCCTGTTGAGGCATTCCTGGCTACACACTGGCTCATCAATATTCATAGGGAGAGAGCATGAAAAAGAAAACATAATTTGGAAGCGTAATACTGATACTCCACTGAGAGAAAGGTGGTCTGTGTTTTAATGCTTGTTTTCCTTATTTATCTCTTAAATTACCACTCAAAAGGGAAATCTGTTGTTTTCTCATTTCATGCTGGTACAGCCTTTTCACTGTAGTGTAACATTTCAGACTTCACAGGCAGCATATTCATTCCACACAACCCCATGAAGTTCTTTGTGTCTGAGAGAGCTGCAGTAAACGGTGTCGGACATTCCTTTCTTGTGAAAAGCAGGGCCCTTCTCCTGATTGGGAAAATTATCCCTTTCAAAAATGCTGTATTCAATCCTAGTTAATCACACAGTTTGGTTTACTTACTTGAATTTGCTTCATTTCGCTTTGGTCAGTAGAATTGTTTGGAACTTGACATTAGCCATTCTGGGAAGCATGTGTGACATTTTGCTATAAGAGGCTGTTTTTTACAACACATATCGATTCTTAAATGTTCCCCAACCAGTGTTAAAGATGCTGAAAGCACCCATAGTCACTGTTTGATTAATTTGTACATGTTTCTCTTTTCATTTTAATGTATGTTCCCCATCCCTTGGGAAATGTCTGTGGCATATTCCTCATGACCTCCTAGTCTTTAACACAGATCTTTGGAATAAATACATTCAGAGCCTTTTACCCTAATGTAAATGGACACATCTTGCTCCCTCTCTGTTGTGGCCTGGGGGTAGGGGGACACAAGCTCTATATACTTTTATGTGTCCAATCCATTCCACTACTAGTAGAAAGCAACATCTTCATAACACCAGCTGTAATCAACATTTTCCCAGATATAGCAGAAGTGAGCCTCCAAATTTTGTTAATGATGCAATTCAGGGTTCAAGACAAATTGCTGCCGGTGGCTTTCTATTTTATTTCTTATTTTTACTACTATTTGCTTCTCTGTTTCCTCTTTCTGCTTCTTTGTAAAGTCTTGTCCCTTTCACCCCAAAAACAAACTTATGTGCACTACAAAAATCTTGCATGTAGAAGTGTTGAAAGGGTTTTCAGCGTCCAGTATGCCATCAAAAATATTCATAATGCTATTCAAAAACTGAGAAAAATCAGTAGCACAGACAAAAAAGTGGTGACCATTCTACATGAGAAAATGCTGAGACTTCCCAACTTAAATATTTTACAGAAATACGTCATTCCAAAGACCTTTCACCAGGGAGAAGATATCTTGTTTCATCATTGTACATTTAGTTTGTTTTCATGATCTTAAATTGTGTAATTTTGAAAAAGGTAAAATATTCTATTTTACATCACCTCTTGAATTTATTTTCTATTACATTAACAGCAATTAGTATAATATTTACAATATTATAAATTATTTTATGCACTCAGTCTAAGATTTTGTACCTATTTTTGATTATACTTCTATGATGCTTCTAAATATAATTCGTTACTCAATGTGAAACCTCAACATTTTGATCCTTTTGTCTTAAAATGAATTGATAGTGTTGACAGAACAAATTTCAAATATCGACTTCTCTTTCTTCTTTGTGTCTTGATATGAAATCTAAATCCATGTTAAAATGCCACAAGTTCCTGTAAAATAGACATTATTTTCTGAACATCACAAAGGTAGAACAGTTCACAAGGAATTTTAATGGACACACGCTTGCTGGAAATTGTTAGAACAAAACCTGATATCTTTATTAAAAACACACTTTATTTCAGCTCCAGGGAGGAATTTATGGCTTGTGTGTGCCATGGAAGAGAAAATTCTCAAGCTGGAGAACTACAAAGAGATTCTTGGAGGTGTTATGCTGGGTGTTGTTTTGTTTCTACCTTTTTTTTTTTTTCTAACATAGTGGGGTGTGTTCATAGGAATATCAATGCAAATCATCTGATCCTTCCTCTAGTTTCTGACTTAGGCTGCAGATGCCAATGGAAAGATTTTGACATATGCTGAAAGTATGAAGTTATTTGTCCCTTTCTATACATTCATTTTCCAGTCATCAGTGAGGCTGGGACTTCCTGAACCACAGATTGTGCACACCGTGTTGTTAACAACATCTTGGGTCAGATCCTCCTTGTTCATATGGGCAGGAATTTTTAAAAGGCAGCTTGCAAGCTGTTCCAGCTAACAATTTGTCTTGTAGGTACAGTCGCGCTTGGTCCTTATGAGGCTCTCATAATTAATTTATGAACATCTACTTTATTCTATGTTAAATAGATTCTTTCTCATTACTTAGGTGTAGTTGGCAACTTCTAATCATGCATTAAGATCATCTGGTGTAAATATAGCCATCTGGAAGCTAAGCATCCAGTTTCAAATAGTCATCTAGGCTCTTTCTTAAAGAGACATTAAGCAGTTCCCAAGGACAATTTAGTCTACTGCAAAATAAATGACCGGTTGTTGGAATGAATTTCTCTCCAGATATGGCTCCTTTGGGTTGAATAGGGAGCCCAGATAAAATAACTTAGATGCCCTGTTTTCATATGGTTATCTCCGAGAAGGATCTCACCTGCATTAAGGAGGACAGCTTCTGTTGTGCAACGCTTTTCACTCCTCACTTCACTAAAGTGACCCTAGTGACCCGAGTGCACAGGCACCCTACCTTCCTGCTAAGTTGTTAGCAAAGAGACTGCACAGAGAGGCTGCAGCTATGCTAATAAATCAAATCAGAAGTGAACCACTTTCTGGTCCGGCCCAGCTTGGATTTAAAGACATTAATTTAACTCTCAAAACAAACCAGCTGCCTCCACTCTACCTATTAACCCAAAATCATATTAACCCCAGACTGTGTCAGAATGAAATCTGAAAGAACAGTAGATGAACTAGGCTCAATCTCACCTAATTATTTATTAGCATGGGTGATTGCAGAAGGGATTTTTTGGTTTGTGCCATGCCCTGATTAGTCACAGAATCACAGACTCATTTAGGTTGGAAAAGAACCTCTGAGATCATTGAGTACAACCTTTGCCTGACATCACCATGCCAATTAGACCATAGCAAAAATCGCAACATCCAGTCATTTCTTGAACACCTTCAGGGACAATGACTCCACCCCCTTCATGGGCAGCCCATTCCAATGCCTGACAACCACTTCTGTGACTAAATTCCTCCTGATGTCTAACATGAACCTACCCTGGCACAGCCTGAGGTTATGTCCTCTCATCCTGTCACTTTTTACCTGCAAAATAGGCTGGCTCTACCTTCCTTTCAGTGATTTGTAGAGAGCAAAGTGTCCCCTGAGCCTCCCTTACCCCAAGGTGAGTCCCCCCATCTCCCTCAGCCACTCAAATTATTAGTTACTCTACAGACCCTTCTACCAGGTCCGTTGCCCTTCTCTGGACATGCTCCAGCGCCTCTGTGTCTTTCTTGCTGTGAGGAACAAAACTGAACCCAAGATTGGAGGTGTGGCCTCACCAGTGCCCCCAGCACAGGGGGATGGGCACTGCCACGGTCCTGCTGGCCACACTATTGCTGACACAAGCCCGGTGCCATTGGCCTTCTTGCCCAGCTGGCCACACTCCAGCTCACGTTCAGCCACTGTTGACCAGCACCTCCAGGTCCTTTCCCACTCAGCAGCTTTCCACCCACTCTATCCCAGCCAGGAGCTGCAGGAGGTTGTTGTGACCCAAGGGCAGGACCCAGCACTTGGCCTGGTGGAACCTCACACACTTGGCCTCAGCCCACAGATCCAGCCTGCCCTGATCCCTCTGCAGAGCCTTCCTGCCCTCCAGCAGATCCACACTCCCACCCAAAGTCTCACATGTGCGCAATAGTTCTGGTCTCTCTGACATGGGTTTGTTGGGTGATTTTGTGCAAAATTATGCAAGATTTTTCAAACTCTTTGGCGTACTAGAGAAAACTCTGATTCTTTTGTCTATTGTGATCTTCACAGGAAAGTCAGCAGTGGTAGGGAGATTTCATCTTGTGACCACTTCTCACCATGCTGTTTCTGCACATTTGCCTTGTGCTCCTTCCAGAGGTTTACCTCACTTGCCTCTTGTCATTGGCCTCACACTCCATAGCTATTTTGCTAGATTTAAAGAACAGAAACCCCTTTTTATTATAATCTTTTGTGTGTTCTCTAATTTTGAACAAAATGTTGAAACGTTATTCAAAGTATTATTCAACACTATTAATTGAAAAAGGATTTTACAGACAAGCTAATAAATAAATAATTAAATTGAAAAATAAATAAGTAAAAAGAATAAATTAAAAGAAAGGAAAAGGAGCAATTTATGCACAGGCTGGTTTGAGAATGATAAGATTTAGTTGGTCTTGGGTTTGATTAATTTGGTTTTTTTTCCTTCTATTTAGGCCATTTACCTGAACTACCATATGTAAACAAATTTTGTTACTAATACTTAGTTTTCAGGAGCTACTTGGAATCACAGGATTTAAACTAATCTGTTTGTAGGACAGAAGCCTGAATCTAGTGAGATGGTGAGATTATTTCACTTGTTAAAATGTGTTCAAGATAACTCTAAAGATGTGGGGAGATTCTTCGCTGTGAGAATAGAGTCCCTACACGTCTCAGTAAAAGTTTTAATTTTTCTTTGGCAGATTCTGTGATCCTATCCCTGCATTCTTCCTCAAGGCAATTTTTTTTTCACTCATGGCTTGTTGCTTTGTACTTTTTTTTTTTACCTTTTCTTATAACTCATCTTTTATGAAACAACAGGCTACTCTCCCAAGAATATCTGAAAGAAAGAGGACCCGTGGGTCAGATGCACACCCTTGACTTTCTACAATAGAGTTCATTAGGAAACCAGAGTAATTTGGTTACATGGCCCAGAAGAGGGAATATTCAAGCTTTAAATAAATACACAATAAAAATAGCACACTGTTACTATAGGGTTACTGGACTGTAACAGTAAATGAACTGAATAAAATTTTATGGCTTCTTAACATGCTGAGGTTTTGCAGTGTCGTCCATCTTGTAGCCTAACAACATTTCCCAGCCTGCTATCAGCGAAACTAATAGTGCGAATGGAAATTTTATGAAAAATGGGAAATCTACGTTGGTTTTATATTGTGTCAGTAGAATGAATAAAGACCATATTTTGGCATTAATAGCTAATGGTAGAAAGTGTGGAGGGAGGGAGAAAGAAAGAATGGCTACATATTCAGCTTTTGAATTGATGTTTTTTAAAGAGTTGGCTGTAATTATGATACTTGAATGTGATTATCATTAAGCTGATAAATTATTTAGCAAGAAGGTGAACAACGCGAAGAGATCATTGATGTATTCAAGCATCTTAGTTGTATTCCATAAGTCTCCTTGTGACTCCCAGACTGCTGTATTAATCACATGGATACCACAGATATATTCTGTTATTATCTTTCACTGCAAGGTCAAAGTTTTGTACTAACACATCGTATGGGAAGGCGTAGGTGGAGGAGAAGAAACCTCAAAATTATTAATCATAACACAGAGCAATGATAACAATGGTTCTTTGCTGACTTAAAATGGATTCCTTAATGCCCCTCAAGCCAAGATGTCATAATGACCTCAGTATCAGACCCCCTTAGACAGCACAGATAACATGTAAATTGGATGCACAGGAAGCAGCAGGTACAAGAGCAACAGAGCAACACTCACTCGAGTTCTGCTTCTCAGCAGCTGCAAACACAGCAGCACAAGTGTGGGAATATCCTTCCAAAAGAGAGCTCAGGATGGACCTTCCTGACATGACAGAAAAAAAAAAAAAAAAAAAAAAGTGAA
>VZRS01007954.1:583626-646648 GCA_013398055.1 Ifrita kowaldi | reverse complement strand
CCTTGGTGTCATTGGCAAATTTGTTGGGGGTGTTCTCGATCTATTCATCTACGTCATGAATGAACGTATCATTAATGAAGACACTAAATAGCACTGGTCCCAAAATGGACCTCTGAGGGACACCACTTGTCATTGATGTCCACTGGGACCCTGAGCTGTTGACCACTAGCCTCTGGATGTGATCTTCCAACCACTTTCTTATCCATCTAACAATCCACTCATTGAATCTATCTCTCTCCAGTTCAGAGAGAAGGATGTTGTCAGAGGCGTTGCATAAATAAATAAATAAATAGACAAATAATATCTATAGCTCTTCCCTTGTCCACTGACATAGCCACTTCATCAGAGAAGGCTGTTACATTGGTCAGGCAGGTCTTGCCCTTGGTGGACCCATGTTGGTGTCTCGAATCATGTTCTTGTCCTCCGCATGCCTCAGCACGGCTTCTAGGAGGATCTGTTCTAAGATCTTCCCAAGCACAGAGGTGAGACTGACAAGTCAGTGATCCCAGGGGGCTCCTTTCTACATTTTTAAAGAGGCCTCCTTTTAAAGGGCCTCCTTTCTACATTTTTTAATGTTTTCCATTTTCCAACCACCCGGGGCTTCACCCGACTGCCAGGACTTTTCAAATATGATGGAGAGTGGCTTGGTGACTACATCAGCCAGTTCCCTCGGGACTCTGGGATGCATCTCATCAGGTCCCATAGACTTATGTACATTCATATTCCTCAGGTGGACATCAACCTGATCTTTACTTACAGTGGGAGAGACTTTGCTCCACCAGTGCCCTCCCTGCTGTCCTTCTCACGGACAAGACATTTTATTTGTCTGTTCTGGTTTTATTATGGTTCTTTCAACTTCTGGTGGCACTAATAGAAAATGGAATTCAAACTCAGACTTATTATGAAATATTACTCTTTTATAAAGCTCTTTTTATTATAGATTAGCTTCCAGAGGACTTTTAAAGGCCATCTCAACAACTGTAGTTTATTTCAGAGTGCAGGAACTGGGGGGTTACACATCAGGTGAAGACCTGATTTCATTGGGAAATGAGAAATCTTTGAAAACAAATCTCATGGCTCAAAGGCTTAGTTTCTTCGAAGCTAAATTTGAAACTGTCAACACTATTCTAATCTCATATAATGTCAAGTAGGGATGTTTAGGGCTTTGGTTTGCCTTTTTTTTTTTTTTTTTGTTTATCACTCTTTCTGACATTCGATACAGTTCTGTACAATGCCTGCAGATTTTATCCCTTTAGATAGAACTGACTGCAAATGTTCTTTTCCCTACTGCACAGGAAATAAGCTCAAATATTTATCCTACCAAATTATAAAATCATATTCAAGAGTTGTAATTTTAAACTAATCTATTTGATGTTAAAGAAACTAGACAGCTTTGTTGGCTTTGTATCTTATTTTAGATTTGGTTAACCTAAGCTGTTAGAATTTAGAAAGATGACTTACTTTTCCCCAGGGGAAAATATCCCTCTAGTAACAATTAAAAGGATAATAATTATACAAATATGTGACAAATTAAATAAAAAATCTAATGTATGTGATGACAAACCAAAATGAAAAACAGTATGAACTACATACCCTCATATTTAATGTCTAAAAACTTTGACAATTTAAATTTTACTAAATTGTAGTTAAAATATTTACATTTTGAAAAATATTGTTTATAAGTACCTTTTATTTAAGTGTGAACTAATACAATCACAAAATGTTAAAGGACCTTATTCACAGAGGGTATTTTTTCTCAATTCTTTTCTCATCTTTGTTCAATGTACTTTGAATTTGCTTGGTTTCTAAGCAGAGTGCATGGGTTATCTATTCTCCTGTTTTTTTCTCCCGGAGTGTCTAAGGTTAACAAGTTGTTTATTGATTTTTGTATTTATGTGATCTTATATTAAGTGGAAAAATTCTATATCCTATTGAGCAACAGAAGACATTTGGTTTTATACAGTCCACAGGTCTTATTTTTGGCTAGCATATTTTAAATCTCCCATCCACCACAAAAAAATCCCCTGTTAATATGAATAATAGAGGTAATGTAATTTGCTTTCAATTAAAAAGCAAAAATATGGGATTATTATGAGCTCAATCTAAAAAATACAATTTTTTTCATAAGAGTTGTATTTTAAAGAAGTCCTAATCTGTGCCTACCTGTATATTTGTGTATGTGCACTATAGATATCTGAACTGATTTGGATTACATGTGGTAATCTATGTGCCCACAGAAGTACATGAGACCATATCATCTTTAATGGTGGGATGATTAATAGACTTCTTTTACTGGTCTGGGATTTTCATTCACAAGCAAAATATCTCCCTGTTTAGGCCATCACTGTAAGAACTCCTATCATCTTGTATAAATTAAGTTTCTGTAAATTAAGTTTCCTCAGAAATGTCAAAATTGTTGCTCTACCCTGCAGCACCCCTCACTCCTAATTCTAATGGCTTTTTATTGCCTGGAGAAAGCTGCACATTTCCACATTCGTAAAAATGTTCCTTAAGGTGAAAAAGGAGCTCTTCAAATACTGATTAAAAAGTAATTGCCTGAGGCCTTGAATTGAGCTGCAATGCTGAAATCAGCATTCATTTCAAAATTTTTAAAGATGTGAAAAGAAATAAATCCACATCCCTTACACACTTGCTGCTAAATCACACACTGGTACACTGGTCTAACTACCTGTGACAGTGCAATTACCACAACCTATAGAAACACCATGAAGTACAGCAACACTCCATGCTTCCCTTCAATATAATTTGTCCAAATCTTTGTGCTTTTACAGTACCCCATTGGCCTTAATGGAATAAGGTAATTTACACGATACAGACATTTGGCCCCAGAATATGGAACTTAACATTCATGCTTTTATAACCAACAAAATGACACAAGCGCAAATCTGAGATCTTGTTCCTATGATTTGTATTCCAGATATCTAACTCATTCTACACCTAATCTACATCTCTTTCCCACCTAAATTCTCATTTATCTTTCACCTCTTTGCCACTGCAGCCATAGAAATTTATATAGTTTCAGATATTCTGTACAGTTTGTGCTACCACGAATGCGAAGAAACTCTGGGCACATCGTGCTCGTTGACATTGCTGGTTTTTGCTTTTCCTGCTGGAGAGCAGTGTTGTAGTCACTCATACAAGCTCTAGACCTTCCTATCAAAGACATGGTTCAAGCAGCCCTTTTTGACCAGCGTGCAAGCACCTTGCCCTTCGCTAATATTTTAAATTACCATGCAAACTGCAACAAATGAGGCTTTGGAACTGTGTGAAATGATGTAGAACATTCAATTACAAAGTCTCTGCATAAGCCACTGGCAGCCTCTCAAGGTTTCATTTTGCCTTGCAGGACATCCCAGTTTGACACCCATTCATGGCTCCATTCTGAGAGACATTTAGCATAATAGAGAAGCAAATGCTGCAGAGGCAGATGTCCTACTTGCTACAGAGCCACTGGGTAAAGGAAAGAGTGTGTAACATCCAGTGGTATGCTCTGGGAGAATAAAGTGCCAACAGAATCTCAAAGAAGAGTCAGACAGACAGCCAGGACAGAAAGAATAATCAAGTAAAGGTAAAAGAGTGAAGAAATACAGCAGACACATGTTGGAGAAAAGGGGAGAAAGGCATACAATTTCTCAGTAATGGTTATCTGTAACAGTTTCAGGCACCTATTTTCACCACATGCTTATTATTATGTAAATTCTGTTTCAAATGTGAAACAAAGCCCCACTTTTTATTTAAACTCCTGAAATAGATCTCACCCTGATTGTTGAAATGACAAAGAAATGTACCATCATGACAAATGACAATAACCAAAGAAATAATGGTATGCTAAGTTTTTAAGAATAAGCTAAAGATACAATCACGAAGTGTAAGTACCTACAAATTGTATCTATCGACCGGTACATTTTCTGTGATACTGACAGAACAAGAAAGATGTAACATGCTACAGCTATTATTATTTCTGGGACAAGTTAACAGAATAGCAAAACATCAGGCCAGGGGTGTGAGCATGAGCACTGCTAAGGATTGTATGCAGATATCCATAAACCTTAAAAGATAAGCATCATTATTGACATCTTTAATGAAAAGGTAATTGCAGAATATCATGCACCTGCTCTGCCGAAATAAGAGGAGTCTCAGAATGCTTGTAAAAAATATCCAATAACCACGTCAAAAGTAGAACTCATTAACATGTAAAATATATTCAGTGCTCAGAATTTCTAAAATGTTACGATTTTTTGATATTTACAACACAAACTTTATGATGATTTCAAGGAAGAATTGCAGAATAAGAAAAAACCCACAAGAATTAAAAGTAGATTAGTTGTACTTAATCTTAACCAAAAATGCTTTGTTTTTTAGTGGAAATAATTCTCCTTTTAAATGTAAACAGAGCTACCTATAATATTTTAACTATAAAATTGAAATATTATTCCAGGAAAAAAAATCACTATGATTTCAAATATAAAATCTTGTTTGTTGAATTCTCTGGATTTGTTGGTGGTTTTGGAGGCAGTTTTGTTGAGAATGAGGATCTGGAAGCTAGAAAGAATTTTCTTCCTCTTTCATTTTTCTGGCTAACAGAAATTGCTATTACTTATACAACTTTAGAAAGGGATACTGGCTTTCATGCTAAAACATAAGTGATTAAAGGTCTCCTTTACAAGGTTACGTCTAACTTTTTCATAAATACTGAAGTCAACACTATTTATGGATGACAATGTCAGCAAAAAAAAAAAAAGAATATAGTTTTTTTTCTCCTTGTAGCTGAAACTCTTAGTTTATATTACCTTTAAGCAAGATAAAAATATGGCTTTGTTTATGATTTCACTGGTTACAATTTAATCCTCTGCAAGATCATTAAAACTTTTATTTGCATGTCTGCATCCAGTGTTTATTGCTCTTTTAAATGAATTCAGCTTCCAAATAATAATCACTTCAGTTCTGAATTTTATATTTTTAATTAAAGAGATGTGATTCCTTCGGACATATACAGGATACTCTCTAAATTAATGAATGAGCATCACAGAAGTGCTTGAGGCTCATGGAAGCTACAATTAGTCTAGGGATACAATATTTGCAGAAAATATTGCAGAAACTTACATACACTAAAAGAAATTTGAATGCTTAATATTACACTAACAGATGATTAGTAATATTCCTGAATTTGCATTAAAAGCTAGAGGATAGTCGAGATAAAATAACCAATGATGATTTATAATACAAAGAAAAAATATTCAAATTAGAAATATTAAAATACCTTCCCTGCTCATAGAATAGTTTCATCTCAAATAATGCTGGTATCAACCTCCATAGAGTTATGAAATTATGTATTTATTACGTACTACCAAAGTAATGTATAAATGCAATAAATCAAAAAACCACAGGTTATGCTAGATGTTCTCTGTGTCCCCCACTGAACACTGCTTTTTCTATACAAAATAACAGCCCTCTGTAAAAATAGCTGTACGCAGTGTATAGATAATAACTTCAGTTGCAACTAAAAGGTTTTGGTTTTAAGCCACTTAATTTGCACCTTTAGAAATGTTGGCTATGACTCTGAAGTTACCTCTGGAGGTGTCAGAGAATCTTTCTCCTTTGCATTTGATTTCAACCATGACATACTATTGTACCTTTTCCAATACCTCGTTCTGTGCAGATCTTAAACCTGTAAATTATGTATCATATCTGTCATGAGTCTTTGAGAAAATTTATCTTTGGCTGTAAGGTCTGATCATAAAAATAAATTTTAAGGCCATTTTCACCACTACCTTCAACTGGTAGAAATAAAAAATTCCCCAACCAACCTCTTTAGATATTTTTCTTTTTTAAGGAAAATTATATTCCTTCATGAAGAGTTAGCCGATGATCTAGTTACTTCAGGAGATATTTTGTGGGAAATTACTCATATTATGGATGACTGGCTAGGTAATGTTCCTTGTTTATTAATATTCCATACATCTTTTCTTAGAAACCAATTTCTTGGCAATTATCATTCCCTATTTAACATTCAGTTAGCTGTGGCAGTATCTCCTCGCATATTTTGATACACACATGCTCAATAAAGTCCGAACCACAAAGTTCCAAGGGGACTGATTTCTATTTTCATTTTTATTCAGATCATGTAACCTTAACTGCAAATTTGTACTTATTTTAGAGTTCTTGATACTTTTATGAAAAATTAGAACTTTATCTGTGTGTTGTAAGCATGGGGTCAGCATTCATATCTTCATCAACTTACAAGCAGCATTATAACTTATTTATATAGGTCCCAAAAAATGGTACAAGAAGTCAATGGAGAAAAATGTAACCACAAAATACCAGTCTTAGTTTCACTCTAAATTATTGGAGTAGCTATTGTGCAATGTCCTAGAGGGCACCCTTATGAAATTGTTCCTAATGTGTTCTTGCTTTCTGAAGAAGTCAGTCAATAACATTACACCTTGATAATTATCCCAAGATTATGAGTAAAAATGAATCTATTTCTGAAGTTAAATGTTAATGTTCTATTAGATTTTGAAAAATTTCTGTACTTATGGCTGTCAACTAGTTTGATACCATATATTAAGCCTATTACCCTAAAGAAAGGTTGTGCAATTTATAAATATTTCTTCTACCACGCAGTGCCAATACATTTTGCATTATTAGTTAATTAATATTGGGTATTGTTGTATAATTATTGTGTGGTAATCAGACTGGCACACGTACAACATGGCTTAAGCAGGGACTGAGGGTCCCAGGCTGAGCCAGGATACATCCCCTGGACCCTCGGCAGGAGACAGTGGGGATGGGGGTCCCAGGGGATGCCAGTCCCAGCCACTGATGCTTGCGAGCACCCCGAGGATCCTGGTGGAAGCAGAATTGCACTGCTCAAGTGCTCTCCTTTAAACATTGATTGGCTTCTTTGGAGACAGAGTATTGGGATGGACTTTCCCTCTGAGGATGTGCTGCTGTTCCCAGGATATTGTGCTTTAGCATGTTTTCCCATGGGATACAGCTCAGGCATTTCTAAGAACGAGTAAAAGGAGAAAAACAATCCATGAGTAAGCTTGAAACCACTTAGTTGAGGAGCACATCCTGCATCAAACTGAGGACTTGATCTCTGAGCCTCACTAATGTCAGAGACAGGGCATTTTGCCATCCTGTGGGAAACCAGAAAAACTGGATGAACACAGAAGACTACCAAAAATAATACATCACATCTGCTTCCTGCAAATTTGTTCAGATGGTCAAATGATCTCAAGGTGATCCACAGCTCTCACCCCCATCAGAAGGTACATGCCTCCTCCTCAAAACGTGTCAGAGCCCATGCTCAGGCTGGGGCATGATTGTGGGTATCCAATGCCTTCTGCTAGCTCAGAGGTTAAAACTTCTCCTGAACAACACAGCTCTTGGCCATTCCCACGTGTCCTGGCACTGGGTACCAGGGAGAAGAGCTCAGCACCTCACACTCAGCTTCCCATCCTCAGGAAGCAGTAGGAAGCTGTGAGGTCAGTCCTCAGCCTCCTTCTCTCCAAACCAGACAAACTCAGAGTCCTCAGCCAGGTATTTAAAACTTATTGTGGGACGTCCACCTTTCCGTGGAGAGGAGTAGCAGCTCAATACCAAAGTCTGGTGACCTATAGGTTCTCTAGAGGGAAAACAAGGATACCATTTGATACGACCTACAATAATTCTTTGGATGACATTAGGAGACAGACCATTAAAATAATTTACAAAACAGCTATCAAACTCTTTTTTTTTGCAATTAGTGAGCACCACAACAATTAGATCAGTGACTGCCGTGGAAAATGACATATGTATGAGTAATTCCTTTATGGAAATATCTTTAATATTATTTTTAAGCAATATTGATAAGTAAAAAATCATACAAAATGTACTATTTTATAAGCATGCCCCATTTAATCTGAAATATCATCTTTTTTTTATTCTAACACACCGATTGACAAAATCAAGTTTTAAAACTTTTGTATTTCCAAACTGATAATAAAATGAAACAAGGGTCAGATTTAATTTTTTGAGGATGGAATTGATGCAAATCAGTAATTACTATACTTGAAAATTTAGACAAATCCTGCCACTCCAGTCTCTTCTCAATTAACCAATAATTATCAGCTTCCAGAAAACAGCTGTGAAATAGATGAGGGTGAGTTTTTGGTGTTTGTTTGTGTGTGTGTTTGTGTGTATGGGAGGTGTTTAAATATCAGACAGAACAAATGTACTCTAATAAAGTAGGTAATCTTCTACTGAAATGCAGATACCTCTGTAGTTTGCTATCACTTGAATTCTGTTTTCAACACTGAAGACAATGTACTTTATGTGTCTCAATCCAGTGCAAGATTTGTATCTCTGACAGTAATCAGTTATTATATAAAAAGTACTCTGTATTCAACAGCATGATTCAGGTATTAGTCAGTATTTTCCCAAGCACAAATTTCTTCAATATAATAATAATTGAGATTAAATTATGCTTTTAAATTAAAAACACAGGAATTGTGAGCAAAAATAACACCTATTTTGGTAACACTGGAGGCAAATCAGTCTCAAATAACATTGCACAGCAAAATAATACTTACTTTTCGTATTTGAAAAAAACTTAGGAAATCAGTCTGAAATATATAATTTATATCAGAGATTTATTATATCAATAAGCACATGAAGACTGTAACAAGTCAATGGATATGGAGGGAAAAAGAAATATACAACACTCACCTTTAGCTAAATCATCAAACCAACCTAATTAAGTACTACTGAACTGTATATGTATGTACATACATAGACTCTGGAAATGGTGTGATGCACATTTATATTGTAAATAATTGAAATATCTTTATTGGCTTCTGTTAGTCTGTTATGTCTGCATAAGTAGTAGACTCCAGCACATAAATTATTATTACAGATATGGACCTAACAATTCCAAATTATGGAATCAAGACAGAAAACATGGATCACCTACAAGAAGGTGGACCAGTTATTAAATTAACTTAAAAATGTATTTATTCATTAGTGTGGTCATGTAGACTTCAGCTAAATTATATGACATAAAAAACTGTAGATCAGAGAGTTTCTGTTCAGAAACTTAACGTAGTACAAAAAAAGTTGTATTTTTTCCTATGAGTAAACAGTCTAGAAACTATGTCCATCATATTATCTGACAGAAATGTTCAAAATATATTGAATGATACAGTATTAAATACAATTGATTAAGTATACTTCAGTCATATTTATACTGAGATTGATCACACTGAAAATGGAGGACACTGAAGCAAATGGAGAAAATTATTACACTATTTTAAGGAAGAGCAGAAGTTAAATGTTCAGAATGACCTTTATTCTAGTTGATCTGTAGTCTGTCATCAGACTGTCAGTATACTTGGTACCTGCTCCTTCCCATCTATTCACTAGAGTAATCCATTATTGAAAATCGCAAATTTTGTGTAGAAAAATAAGATTCTGTTTCTCATACTTTCCACAGAAACCTTTGAATTTTTTTCAAAAAACATTCTACAGCCAAAAAGTACTCAGAGTCAAATCCCAAAAGTTTATATATATGTATTCTTCAGAAAAAAAGAGTTACTAAGCAGCTTGATTACACAACCTCAGTATCTGTTACATTTATCTGGGTTTTGCTTTACATCCTCTCTGAGAACACAGACTGAATTGCTCAATATCCTGCTGTCACCAATTTGTCCTAGGTTAAGTATTTTCTAGTAGTACATATATTTCCTTTGCTAATAGATGCAAATGTCTTCGGGGAAACTGTTCCCTAGTTTTAATAAGGAGAAAGTTAAAAGTAAAATAATCAGTTTCAATAAAATAATTCTGAATTTTTTAAACAGAAAATGTATTAGTTCTTGTGAAGATCGTATCAAATTCAGTTGAATATATTAAACCAAACTAGTGCATAAATTACCTTATACAGCTTCCATTTCCATTTTCTGGGTATATGCTTTGAAATCTGCTTTTTCAGCTCCTTTTACAGTTTTTGCAGAAATTCTTCTGTTTCCTGAAAACTGAAAACCTTTCAAAGTCAGTTTCTCAACTGCTTCGTGGGAAGGTAGAACCCCAACTACAGATGCTGCTGGCAGTTGGCTGCTAGGATGCCACTCACATCTGGTCCCTTTTTACAGCAATATGCATGAACTCTTACTAGGTTACAAATTAATAACCGGAACTCAGGGCATCTATTAATAAAACCACAGTTGTTACTAACCAACTAAATATAAAAGCCTTACAGCATAGTAGGATCTTTATTTAAAATTTGGTGCAAAACCACACAACCTAACTCCCTACAGTTTTCAGGACTAGTCTGTACCACTCAGACCAGCCCATCCAAAACTGCTTCAGCCAGGCTGAGATGTTACTACCCTGTTAATGGGTGGTTTGTTTTCTTTACTCAGTAATGTATCAGCTGCTTACTTCATAGACAAAGACCTACAGAACCCATGATGC
Organism: Ifrita kowaldi; assembly: GCA_013398055.1. NCBI lineage: Eukaryota > Metazoa > Chordata > Aves > Passeriformes > Cinclosomatidae > Ifrita > Ifrita kowaldi. The sequence goes on along the minus strand of VZRS01007954.1, from coordinate 636,175 downwards.
ATATTTTTAAATCCCTGAGGTCAGAACTGGCGTTCACCAAACATTGCCTGTCCAGAGCTTTCATGGACTAGAGACTAAACATTAAAGTAACGTTCTTCCCAAACACCAGGCACAGGTATTCTGGAAGAGCATTTGTCCTCCCACTGCACACAGGTACCATTACAAACCTTCTGCTGCTTCATTGCTTCAAAATATGCAGCACTGAATTTGTGATTACAATGTATGCAAGCATACTACACTGATAACTGAAATATTTCAGCATTTTCATCTACAAAATGTATGCGTGAGCACCAAAGGATCAAGATACACTGATTTGGAGGGATGAACCTGATTAAGTCCCTAAATTAGTCCTAGCAAACTATGTACACACACACTTGAATATCATGCTTAGTAAACCCACAAAAGCTTATAATTCTCTATCCAGATTCTCTTTTCTTGGCTAACAATTTGTAGAGAATAAGAGCATCAAGTCTTCAAAATTATAATTAAAATTTGTTAATCACATTCTTGGCATTGAAACCTTTTTGTCCTTAGATCAATGCTCCCAGCTGCAGCAGAATGTTAAAAAAAAAGTCCTTTAGAAAAAGGTAAACCATGTAAACAAGCAATCCAAACCTAAATTTAATTCAAATACTATCTCAAAAGTGCAAAAACTGTTCCTGAGAAAAAACTAACTGCTGGAAAAGTGACATTCATATTCCATTCATAGCCCCAGGAAAATAATTCTAATTTAGATATTATTTTGTGACTTAAATTTTATTTCTCATGTCTTTCATTCAGTTTCTAGGAAGCATTTTGTGGAAGAAAACTAATTTTCTTATATTTAGGTATTGCAGCTTTAAATCCAAAATTTGAGTGAGTCTGCTATATTGAAAATATAAAGTAAGAGGAGCATACAAATAAATAAAGATATTTTTAACGTGAAGAAGAAACATCAATTTAGTCAATGCTTCTGTGGAAGCTCAGCCTCAGAACCACATTTGGTTATCTGTTAATTAGCAAGACCCAATATTTTCTGTTGACATAATCAGGTGTTCAGAAAAACACACATAGTTTTAATTAATAATTTACGAAAAAAGTGCTTCAAATGAAAGATTCTAGAATTTAAACCTTTGGAATCTTCTACAGTGTTCAATGAACATCATATCTGGCAAAAATAATGGGACAGGAAGAAGACAAAATATATTAACTGTTGGTAAAAGGTCAATATAGTGTTATCCCGGTGTTAGGCAAATGCAATCAAGTCATACAACACATTTATGAAATAAAAATAAAAATTAAAGTATCTAATAATAAATTAAAACATACACAGTCTATATATTTATTTTGAAATGTTAATTTCCATTGGAATAAGAAAATAATGCTATATTTCTAGGGGCCTGTACCTCATAAGTACTAAATGTATGCCTCCATTCTTCATAAAATTAAGACTGAAAATAAATCAAAAGAATAGATCTGTCTTCTGAGGAGGGTGTGTGAGGGTAAGTGAATTGGTTCTGCCATGTACCTTCAATAGTTGTACACACAAAAGCTATCAACAGCTAAGGCTAAAATCATAAAACTCAGGATAAAAAAACCCAAACCTAACTAATAAGTGCAAAATTAGAAGTGGGACTAATGCTATTACTAATAGAAATTAAACTGTATTTTTCCTAAAACTATTAAGTGAGAAATGAATAGGACAAAATTAGTAGATTTTACCTGTCTTGATAGTCACTTAATTCTGAAGGCTACGTAAAATGGAGTATTCACACGATCCTTCTTGATTTTGTCTCCATTTTACAACATGAGTATTTGGCTCTAATATATTGTGTAATAACACACTATAAAATATGTGAAAAGACACTTAAAATGATAATATATCTAAAGCAATGGCAAGGTTCTGAAATATACCCATAACAGCACTAATATGTTTGATTTAGTGTTTGTTTCAGAAAGAAAGATGGTTGAAATAAATTATTAATAGTAACAGTTTCAGCCAGTAGAACATAATCAAGATCTTATTGCCAGAGTTGTTGCAAAAATGCATAGCACTTTAAAATCTTAACTAACTGAGAAAATATACTTCTTATAGTTGTCCATTTATGTAAAACCATCACACACCGATTACTGACTACTGCGGCATTACGTGAACAAATCACAGTTTCAGGATGAATGTTTTTCTTTAGAAATAATCACCTTGTCTTCCACTGTATTATTAAGTTTACCTTCCCCAGAACAATATGAAAATTAAATTATTAGATTATTATTTGAGTTAAAATTAAGATAATTAAAAAATATTCAATTTCAGAACAGTCTGGTTTAGTTTGTTCTAAAAATTCAAGTTTTTTACTATTAAAAAAAACCCCCCTTTAATAATGAGATAAGGTGCTATAGAATGAATTGAATAAACCCAACTACCAACCTTTTTTTGGTCAAGATAAGCAATTCTTTGTCAGGACATGTATAATATCCATATTATTTCAGTATCAGGAAACAATTACACTGTCTTCCATCTTATGCTTCTAAAGTGACCATGATTTTGCCACAGACTTAAAGAAATAAGAACAGCATTCTGCACAAACATTCCAGCATAATATGAGTCTCAGTTTTACGGAATATGAGATTCAGTTTTACTCTTGATTTTGTGACTTAACTGCCTTAAAATGTAATTCTAGCAGCGTTGAAAAAAACCCATCAAGCCAGAACCCTTGGACTAAATTCTGCCTTTCTTATCCAATAATACCAAACGTGCTGTTACTTTTAAACTGAATTATTACAGCAAGAAATAGGCATTTTCATTTATCATGTTTCCAAGCATCACAGGGCTGGGGGGAAGCATTACAGGAGCATCTTAACCCTTTCCTGGAATGTCAGGAATGTCAGCTGAGACTTACCTCAACAATGAAAAATCTTAGGTTTACATGCTTAGCAATCAGAAATGAGTAGCAATACATAAATATGGTTCCACTGCTACATTCAGAAGGAGGAATGAATTTAAGAAGAAGAGCACAAAATCATTTGAGCCAACCACTGGATGGGAATTTCTCCTCTATATTCTCTGCATAAGAGTAGCTAAGCATACATAAATATTAAGACTTCTCATATGGCATTTTAAAGCATTTCAGGCCAGTTTTAAATAGAGTCTAGTATTATTAAAACGTAGCATGTATGAAAAGGCCTCATTAAGTGCTATCACAAACAAAGCACATCAGCTGTTTGAGGCTTCCTGATGTGTGTGACTATTTATAAAAATGGAAAATGTGATGTCAATGACAATGCACACCTTTTCAGGTCCAACCACTATTCTGAAAAAATAGAAACATTAACCATATTTTGGCCAGATACAGCAAGTAATGTAACATCTTTGGTCTTTTCTACAGCATGAAACATTTAAAAGAATCTTGATAAACAGTATTGTTGGTGTGCAGAGAGCCATGAAATTTGCAATTGTACTGGTATTTATCTGAATGGCCTTCCAGGGTCCTTTTCCTGACACAGCACTTTTTATGACTGCACAGAAGCTGCCTAGAACAAAAGGTTTCCATTCTTTAATTAAAGAATGGAATTAATTTAACAAAAGCTTTTCATTCCTTAATTTAAAAAAACACAAACAAGCAAACCTTGATTCCCGCAGGTACCGAAGTTAATATTTTTCATTCTATTTGATAGAAATATGTGAGATACCAACAAGAAAACAGATATGGTAGACTTTAAACCCTTTAATAAACTGAAGGATGTCTGTTATATTATGTTATTAAAAGGAAATACAAAAATGCTGAGGGCCACAGCTCTCCACCTTCACCAGCTGTACCACAATACTGTTTAAGACCTAACTGTTCTCTCCAGAAGACAAAGAGCTTCTGAATGAAAACAATGGAAACGTGTCACGGCTTCTGCATCCTGTTGTCTCTGCCCACCTCTCAAGAAGCCTTTCTCACTGTGTGCTAGACCAATTATTCTGACCACTTGCCTGCAAACCTATTTTTATGATATTATATGTCTTAAGGTGAACAAGATATCTGAGACTTCCTGTTCCCTTTCTCCAGCAAACAAGTGCTTTAAACTACGCTGGAATTTGTATAGGGAGAGATCAAATTTGAATAGGGATAGGCAGAATTAGGCAAGGAAAGTTGTATGGTTTGGAGTGTTTTGTTTTTGCCGTGGATAATTTTGCAATTTAAACAAAACTCTGTGAGATGCGTCCCCCAGTCTGTGTGTCAAGCTTATTATTAAAACCAGACCCAAAGTGAATAAGGGAGGAAAAAGGAAAAATATTAACAGCCTGTCTAACAAGACTTAGTTACCAGTGTGTTGAAGTCTGTTGGAGTGTGGGGCTTTTGCTGCTTCCGAGATTCTCTGAGGACACTTTGGCCTGCACTGAACTCCTTCAAGAGTGTCATATGAACTCTTTCAGAATCTTGCCCTCTTGTTAAAGTAGAAAGATATGCTAATAGTTCACATTTACATAGTGTTTTACATTTTTAAAAAGCTTTTTAGACATTAACATATTCAGCCTGAAAGCAGTATTACACATACATTATTCTCTATTTTACAGACTAGTGAACAAACATAAAGCAGTTAAGCTTCTGACTTGTGCTACTTATTCTCCTTAGAAGTTTGGAGAGAAAAATCAGCAGTACTGGAGAGGGAACTCAGATACAAAGAAATGCCACTGGTGCTGTGGTCTTTTCTTCTCCTCGTCCCTTTGGATTTTTACCTTTGTATGTACTCATCACTTGTGATTTCAGAGCTGCAGTTACTGTACCTTATCTAAGAGTAGTATTGTGAGGAAAGCAGTAACCTTGTCAGCAGTAAGGCACAGAAGATGGAAAGAAGGCTAAGAAATACCCACCTGTAACAGCTGAACTTGCAGAAGTGAATTCCCGTCATCTTACAAGATATTGTTAAGTAAGAAAAAATTTATCTAAATATTGTATAGGCTGAGTTTATGTGAAGGTCAGTAAAAGTTTTTCTAATACAAAAGGCAGCTCCAGGACAAAGGTTTAGTCCCCATACACTCTGTGTTGCTATATTCTTTCTTATTTCTCCTTAACCTGCAAAACTGATAAGGAACCTCAGGGTAAATCAAGCAATATCCCAGTGGAAAAATATAACAAAACAATCTGCCAAGAATGTTCCCACAGTCCACAGGAGTAAGAGAGGGTATACTTGGAATTGTTGATTTCCCAATCCAGTAAACTCTTTTCTTCTGCTTCTTATAAACAAAACACAAACAACTATGCATATATATACACAGATTTCCTATGTTAGACTTGTAACCTGACCTGTGAATGATAAATTTCTGAGTGGTACTGATCAAACACTTATGAACAATCCAGAACATCGGATCAATAGTTTTAAGAATGAACAGGTCTTTGGCATATTTTGATTGAAACTAGGTTAAACTCTGAATACCCTGTTGGATCTTTGCTTGAGCTAAAGGGGGGTGAAGTATCTACCTAGACATAATTTAAACACTACAGCCTTTTTTCAGAGTTAAGTTGAGAACAAGAATATATTTAAATAAAAAACCAAAACAAAACAAAACAAAAATTAAAGCTGATCTCACACAGTCACCTTATTTATTTTCTTCCCCCCCGCCCCCTTTTCATAACCCAAATACAGTTTTGGCTATATAGTATTTAGCTTCATTTATAGTTATATAGTATTTATTTTATTTCAGTTATTCTGAGAATATACATGCAATGGGTGTTACAGTTACACAAGAACATTAAAATCTGCAGAGTTTAAGTCTGAAGGTAATAATAATTTATTTTTAATCTCACTCACAAAACACTTTTACAGAAGTTGAAAGCCTGCTTGCATATTGAAACACCTGCATTTTGGTACAAATCTTGAAATTCTAGGATCCAATGTTTGGAAAAGAACCACTCCAGAAGTCAGTGAATTTGAGCCTTGGCAAAAATGACATCATCAGTCCCTACATCAACTGAGGTTATGAACCAAAGAGATATGTCCCAAATATGAAAAGTTATAATAAAACTATGAACAGTTATACAGATACAATGCTAGAAATAAAGATTAGAAAAAACAACTATGGAACAGAATGCCTGAATCTTCTCTTCCAAGAAAAGATTGAGTCAAAATTAAAGTAAGAAAGAACTAGATTAAGAATTTAATTGGTCCTCATCTGTTTATATAATATGTAAAAAGTATTTCACCTCAACAAGGAACAAGGTCCAAAGCATTTAGAAGTTATTAAATGAAACAGTTCTGACCTACTCCAGCCCATGAAAGAATCTATGGGTTTTTAACATGTGAGATAAACATTTTGCATGGTAGAATATGCTCCTTTGTTCAAAACAGGAACAAAAATATTTTCCAGACAAAATTATATTGTATTTAGGAGTAAGGATGAGGTCCTGAAAAGAAGGTCCTACAATGAAATTCTACATTAACACAAAATAAACTTTAACTTTTACATTAAAGTGTACTCTGCTACATTTTTAATTCTTTGAATAGAAGCAGATTTTTCTGTAAGCTATTTTCTCACTTGGTTTCCAGTCTGTTTACTGTTAATATTTTACTAGTTTTACCCCAGTAAAGAAATTTCTTCATCAAAATATGTATTTCAGGAATTGCATGTTAGCATACACTACTTCCTTTCCACTTTCTTATGAAAAAAGGAAAAATGTTATGAGGGAAAACATACACTTAAAAAAATAAATTACCACATATGCATTTTTTAATGCAAAAACTATAAAAGCATTTTTGTTTATGCATTTGAGACTTCATTGGTAGATATTGTCATGACACACAGCAAATTTCCACTTAATGCCAGAAGACTAGCAGTAAAGTGCTTAAATCTGTTGACAGGCTATCAAAGACCAAATGCCTTACCTGAAGCTGATAAAACAATGACAACTGTAGTAACAAAAATTTCTGCAATTTCAGAACAGATGCTCAATCTTTTCCTTTTGTAAGAGTTTCTTTGTGAGATATTGTGTTTCTGCTCAGAACCCCTTAACACCTCATTGTTCCAGCAAGAGCTCTTGACAGATTTGAAGTGGGCTAAAGAATTTAACTTGAAAACACTCCACCAGTGACAGCCTGCATTTGCAGCTCATTGAGCTCATTGTATAAGTATGCGTAAATGCTGGTCCTACATGTTTTTGAAAAGTAAGTATTTTATTTTTTACTTATTCAATACGTTTTATACTTTGCACAGAGAAAGCAACAGCAATTCACTGAATACTGTCACTAGGGGGTAGGAAAGGCATCTTCTCAAAATGCTGCAAATGCTAAGCCACATCATGTCCAGAAGTACAGAAATGTAAGAGGAGAGTTTCCTTTCTCATTTTGTGCTCTTCTGCTCTAGGGCAGACAACTGTTTAGGCTCTGGCAAGGGCTTTTTCTTATTTGTTCCTCCGTAAGATGGAGGGAGGACAAGAGACATCTCCTAGTCACAGACATTTGCAAACTGCACTAAAGTTGTTATCACAAAATAACTATTTTCTACCTTTGTTTCCTAATTCTCACTGCAAGTACAACCCCGATCTCAACATGCGCTTAATTCTTCACCCTTGAAATCAGCAGAGTTAACAGCAAAATCAAAACAAATATCAAATACCTGTACCTCTCTTCTAACACCCTAAGTTAATTTTTCCTCAAAAAGTGTCCATGTAATTCTACCTTTTTAAAAAAAATCATATTATATTAAAGACTTTGACTAGGAAGTTTATGAGCAGTTAGCAAAAAATAACATTTTGAAATTTGTTCCTAACTCTGCCTTTATCAAACATTTTTGTACCAATTTCTTTTAAAGAATCTGTCATACCTTGACAAGCCAAACAAACAAGTCCCAAAGCCACAGTTACTGTAAATATTACCCTTATTACTTTAATTGTGTAAACCTCTACTGCAGTATAACAGGATTTTTTGTGTTTTGTTTGAAATAAGGATCTGGAAGATGAACAGATCTTCAAACTGTATTTAATTTACAAAGCTGTAGTAACTTTTAATAGCTATGCTTAAAAACCAATGAGAAAATGTGCCTGCTAGTGCCATTGTATGAAGTAGAGTATAACAATTTCTCACTTGTAGAAATAAAAAATACTTACCTTTACTAGAAAATCCCATTACTATAAAAAATAGACCACAAATTGGACCAAAATTCTTCCCTCATTATAAATGACTTAGAGCCTGATTTCTGATTCTACCATCCTCTGTTAAGTGCATACTTGCAGGAATATCTGAAAAGGAATGACTGGTAACTGTAGCACACCTACTCAGTTAATTCAAACTGTGAAAAGGAAGACAGAGGGAAGCAGGAAGCCTAATATTGGATCTGTTTTATAAAACATGGAAGCCAAAATTGCACCAGAATATGATTACATAAAATACATAAACAATGCCAGCAGATTTTTTTTCGTGACACATTTGGTTTTTTTCTTATGAAGCTTCAGATGATAAATCACCTGTACCATGAAAGTTTTGCAAGGGCAGAGAATACTCGTAATTACTGTCAAATTCCTATGGAACTAAGAAGACTCACTTGATGGAACATTAAACATGCCTGCAAGGTTGTCTAGTTAGCAGCACAACTGTTAAAAAATACTTTGACTAGAATTTAAATATTACTGATTTATAGTGACAGGAGAGGTTTTGTTTTCTCTCAACATTATTTGCATTCCATTAATTAAAAATTTTCTTTTAAATCGATTCTCACCACAATTCATCTAATTCCTCTTGCAGATCACTTTTAATTTCAGGAAGAAGACAGCATTCTTTATTGCATAGCCTTCTTCCCACAGAAAATATAGGTTCTTTTCTCATTAAGTCTGTTAAGCATCATCCCAGAATATCAGTGATGCCAGAGGTTTTCTGGACTGTTTGCTAAATTTCTACTGTTGTATTTCTGGATAAAGACATTAGATCTCCCTGTTCCATACCTGTGATACACATCTGTAACATTTATTCACCTTCCTTATTTCTGACAGCTACCAAGGTTGATACCGCAAATTTCAGTAACAGATAGCTAAAAGCTTTTGTAAATAAAGCAGCTTGTACTTTTTTCAACCTATTTTCCTCTAACAAAGAGCCAGCTTCCTTTTTTCTGTGTCAATTACAGCCTTACAAAGCCTAGAGCATCTATTAGAAAAGGGCAAACTGATTTTTGAACAAGATCCTGCTTGTATAAAATTCCAAGCCTTGATGTTTTGGCATGAAGGCTGAGATAACCTTTTATCTTTAAATATAGAAGAGGGTATCTGCTTCTGCACACACATCTGCTGGGTGTGGAGGTGCACAGGTAAGTGGATGCTGGCTTGTCAATGCCCAGCTCTTACTCAATCATCTTTCAGAGACTGTGGGAAAAGAGTGAGGGAGACTGTTCCAGGGGTGCTTTGTGTTTATGTCTGTGTTTTTCACTGCAGCACTGCCCAGATACCAACACTGGCCATAAATAAATTAATCCCAGAACTAGAAGATCTTGAAACATATCAGTGTAGTGAAGAGGTTTATACAGCTAGAGAGCCTGAACTAGGCGGTGTCCTGAAGTAACATCTCTGGATCCTGGAGCATTTTGGCATGGCCTTATATCAAATAATTTGGAATTAGTATTGTGATTTTTAACATGATTCTTAATGGAGAATATGGCTGAAGACCACAAGTCATTTTCTAAAGGAATCTGCTGCCTGGAAACCTGTGCTCAAAAGTGTTAAAATTCGTAAATGTCTGACACACTTGGAAAACAAGATATGAACTGAATTTCACAGGTACTTTTGGAAAATATCTTTATATTGTTATTCCCCACCCAAAATGGATAAAGGGGTATACGGATGACGTAGAAGATGAGACAGTGAGACAAAAGCTGCTTCCAAAATAGAAAGGGTTGCTAGGCTTTGCTTTCATTTTTAACTTAATTTCTGAGCAAATCGGCCCAAATAAACTAACTTGAGTGTATCCTACATGGCTTTTATATTTTACTTGCAAAAAGAAATGGTGTGACTGCTGGTATATTTAAACCTGTGTATTGAGGAAGCATTGCCATCTGCTATTGAAGTAATCATCCAAAAGTTTATTATTCAGAAGTAGTTAAAGATGAGATAAACAGTTTTGTTTCGGTTTTTTTTCCTGTAGCTCTCCATGCATGCTGAAATAAATAAAAATACATTTTTGTTTTAACCTCACAATAAAAAGAAAAAATTACATTTTTACAAATTCTCTTTTTATGCAAACTCAGGTACTATTTGGGAGATATATAATAGAGGCAAATTTAAGCAACATGCCCATAAGCAGAAGAAGCACAACAAAGACTGGATTACCAAAACCCAAACAGTTTACAAGAGCCTCCTGGTGGCATTTGCAGATCAAATAATTTGAGTTCACAGAAAACAGATGATTTTCAAAGATATCCAACTTGAATTTTTAAAGCTGAAAAGTATCAGTGCCAAAAATAATTTTAACTTACTGTTTTTAGAAGCATAACACAGAGCAAATACAAATTTAATAAAAAGATGGGGGATGGGAAGAACCTCTCTCATTGGAAAGGCCGTACCTAGAGCTCTGATTTTGTCCTTAGATTCTCCCAATTAAGCTGCTTTAAATAAATGAAACTATATGCTTTGCATCCTGAGCAAGCTATCTAAGGAACACAGCCCTGAAGAAAGAAAAAGCTTCTTTTTATATGCCTCCAAATGCATCATATGAATCTCAGTGATTAAAAATAGTGATTCACCCTCAAGAAGTAGAGTTTAAATTATTGCTTGGCATAATATGTTGTGCACTTCAGTGGCCAGTCTTGCTTCTAATAAATTTTAGCTGACGTATCAACTTATTTACACAATAATAATTAAAATATCTAAACCAGATCTTTTCTAAAAACAGTAAGGTTTGTACCTTACTTTATTAGATAACTGGGAACAATTTCCCTCTCTTTTATGGCTAGACAGCACACAGCAGGGACCTCAGGGGGGAATTCAGACAATTTGGCCAAAAACTGCCTTTCTCAGGCTTTTTTTTAAAGGCACCATTTGAAGTCTGGCAACAGGAGGAGAGTTGTTGGCTTCTACATTAATGTCTCCATTGATGACATCACCTCTGAAGCTCAAAAGAAATAATGTAATCTATTAAATACAAGTGTTAGCAGTGCTTGTGTGGGAGTTTTGAAGACTCCACTGTCATCTTTTCTCCCACTTGATGCTCTTCTACTGCACATAATATAAGAAGAATTTCTCCTGTGAAAAAGGTTGTTTCCCTACCTACTAGATATAAACATGGACTGTTATAAACAATTGAATAACTACTTTTTTCTTAGTCTGGCAGGTATTAAATGCCAGGCAACTAGTGAAAGCGAATTAATAGGTAAAATTTGCTGAAGCATCAATTTCCTTAAAATTAAACAAAACTTTTCATTAAAAGGAATTAATGGTCTTAAAAGATGTGCTGAACATTTTTATGAGCAGGGAAACTAACAATTTCAAATGGAAAAGCCAGAAGTTTAAATGAAAAATGTCTACAAATACAGTGTAGATGAACATGTCTTATGCATTTAAAACAATTGTAAATATTTCTACAGAAGACTTACACTCTTACACCTTGGTTTCAAAGTTTCAAACATCCTTTAAAAAATCAGTTTATTAATCACTTTAATGCTATTATAGCATACTGCTTACATCAAACAGCTGAGATGTTAAGAATAATAAAACTAGACCCAAAATCTTTAGAAACTGGTAGCCTATAAGGTGAGTACTGATCACTGTTACATCAGAATCCATGGAAAGCTGTTCCATAAAAGCCAAGTAAACCCTCCTTTAGCTCTCTATATCCAAAGTGTAGCTTTTGGCCTTTGCTCTGGTTCTCAGTTACCAGCAGGAAAAGAAGTTCATGAGTTTATTCTGTTGCTGCTTTCAGCATGTGACAGGTAAGAAGTTCCTGCATAGCTATAGAAAAGAAAATAATAGCTGAGGCATCTGCTTGTTTTGAAAACTTCAGAGAAAAAAAAGGCAGCATCTCTGTGTCCCCGATTCACGCCATACTGAGTGCATATCCTGCGGTTTAACCTGCAATATTCCCTCTTTCCAGTGCTCTGCAGGCGTAAGGTACATATTTCAGGTGCAGAACCAAGCAGTAATCCATACACTTTCCTAAATCTATGTCTTTTCCTATGTGCAGTCCTATTTCCAAGCAGCCCAATAAAACACAGGTAATAAAGTAAGGACAAAAAAAGGAAGTATTCCTCCGGAATATAGTTTGAAAATGAACAGTAAGCTTGTAATACACAACATAGAAATTTTCCTTTGACTTTCAGTGCCTACTAAGAACAGAGCAAGGTAAGGAAAGAGTACATAGAGCTGAGAAAAACCCCAAGCCACCACATTTTAACATAATTTACCTAAATATAAGTTGCAAAAGAATAGGGCAAAATAAAACTCCTTGCCTATTCCATTTAGTTAACTCCATATTTTTTTTAACAAATGCATCTTTTCTCTGATGGAACTTGCATTTCCCACAAAAATTCTATACATTTTTTTCAAGGCCTTCATAACTAAAGAAAAAACAATTTTTTTTTTAAACAGGAGCATTGGGAATTGTTAAGTTCAGGTGTAAAACATAAGAAAAGCTTACAGATATCTGGAAATATTAACCTGTTAGGAACATTGTTCCTGTTCTTTCTCCATAGTAGACAATTCCTAATTATCTACTAAAATGGAACAAGGAAAAATTGGTTGAAAAATTTTAAGGAACTGCAGGGATTTACGAAATAGTGACATTAAAAAGCAATAATAAAAATCAATATTTCAAAACATCTACAAAACTACCAGAGGCAACAAGAAAGTAATGAAGTAGGAAGATAGCTGATTGAGGATGCACTATGGACTAGCTTATGACTTAGAAATGTTATTTAAAGGAACGATTCAGGACTATTTAGGAGAAAAAGGAAGATTAAGTATAGGTCTTTAAGGGATATCTGTTTTCTGATTCTATATGTCTGACTTCAGAACAGAAGTTGCAACAGTTTAATTGGCTCTTTTAAGTCCATACAAGTGTCTAACATAGATTAATTTAGATCGCTTTTAGCTTAGGCAACATACCAACGACCCAACGTCTAACCTAATTTAAGCAGTGGTCAAGCCTTCTTAAATGCCTTTGTGCAGGATGTGAATACTAATTTAACTACTATGTTTGTTTGTTTGTTTGTTTGTTTTAAATCTCAAAGAGACCTCCTTTTATGTATAAACTTGAATCGTTCCACAATAATGATTGCTACTGAGGCATTTAAGCTGCATTTTTAGTCAGAAACGTGACTTGCAGAAATGACAAGTTCTTACTGAATAAAATTGCTTCTGTATACATGATTCATTTCCATTGCCTTTATGGGGGAAGTAAGATTTATCTGCTTAGCAAAACACAGCCAGCGAAGGTAAGAAAGAGGTAATAGCAGGATATGTTTTTTTCTCAAGCTTCACAGTAAAACAAACAAATCATTCCAAATGAACATATAATTTTGTTATCTCATATAGCTACCCATCATTAATGAAGATAAAGTGAATTACACAAGTATCTGCAGATAATTATCTTATATTAGCCAAAAGGAACTCAGTTTTGAATTCAGGTATCAGATTCTATTCCTATTATGCACATTTAGTATCGACTACACACAGGAGTGGAAAAATGCTTTGTCATTGTTTAAGCCATGTTTCAGAGAAAAGTTTGTTAAAAGCAGAAATTGCAAGCAAAAAAATCCTAACAAAATTAATGTAATTTTTTCCAGGAAATACCTTTGAAGTGTTTTGTTTCAGAACTTTGCCATGACAGTCTATCCAGGAGAGTCCTTTAGCAAATTTGAGTCCTTGAATTTATATGCACTCAGTGAAGGCTGGGAAGAATCTTAGAGATAATCTAATTACCTTTCAATATAAGACTGCTGATTGGCAGTAAGAGATGAAAATAGGAGTCAAATCCCTCCAGGAATAAACTGCAAATGCCTGATGTTTTATTAGAGTATCATAATAATCCCACAGGTAGGTGAAAAGGCAAGTGCACAAAAGAGACATTTATTAGACAGTGTAAGGGAAGCTAAAATCTAATCTATTAACGTACCAAGTGATCATCAAGGACAGGTTTGATTTAAGAATCTGCTTTGTGATTTGCAAGGCTGTCACATCACTACAGTACTGTGCCCAAGAACCTCTGTGGACTGTAATGATACTCCACAGAAAAGGCATCTATCATCCTGGTAGTGCTCCAATCCTACTCCTGATATCTGGGATATGGAGAAATGAGGTCAGTTTTAAATTAAACTGGTCTTTGGCAACCCAGGAACAGAGAATAATTTGCATAGCCCAATGGTCAGGGCACTGCACGAAACTTTCTGTTCCATAACAATTTGTCATGTATCTGTGAGAAAGATGCCCTAAAAATACTACACCTTGTTCTAATAAACAACTTCGATATTAAACTTGCAATGTAAAATGCAGTGTAACATAAATTTGCAATATTAAAATTTTCATGTGAATGTTAATTTACTGAAAAGTCTGATGAAACTGATTATTAATCTGGTGGTAATAAAAGCATTAAATTGTTTCTAGATGTTGCTACTCATGTGATTTGTTCTTCTGGCCAGAAAAATAATTCTCATTAGCCATTATGCTCTGATTCTTTATTTTAGCATATGAACTCTAATAAGCTGGGCTTTTTCTTTGTGTATGAAGTTCCAAATATAGATCTGACACTACCTAGAAAAGACAATATACTGAGCCAGAGTGTTCACTTCCACTCTCCTACCAGTGTTGCTGGATGTCCAATGGCTTTAAACAATGTCAGTGTGCTCTAAGTGACACTTAAATAATGCTGCTAATGCAACCATTATAACCAACAGCAGTTAGACCTACCAGTGTTATTTAAGACCTGCAATTGTTCAGTCAGGAATTTGCATTGATATTTGACCACAAGTGCATCAGAGACATTCATTAACTTCTACTATATAATGCTACTGCAAAGTGTTTGCCATTTACTGGTGGGTTACCTTCCTTGAAAATCCCGCTTAATTCTCATCTGATCTCATCTCTTTAATCAAACTCTCATCAATGGCTAACACTCATTACAAAATTTTCTTGTGGCAACTCTGATTTACTTGAGGAATATCCTCATCCAAAGGATCTTTTGGAAATGTGGAGAAATGACACTCAAGAGCATCTCACTCTTAACAAAAGTTCAATTACGTTTTACCATTCTTTTTGCTTAGAAAATGAATGACAAGTGAAATTCTAGGGTCAAATGCATTTGCTTCTGCTTTTCTGTAATCTCCAGCTACTCAGAATGCCTCTTTCAAAGTGCAACTTCCAGTTTTTGAGGATCATTATATTTTGGATGCCTTAAGAAAAAAAGCCTGTTATGACTACTGTTGTGCACTAACCACAATTGTTACCTCAGAAGTATTCACCTTCATTCCAATGAGTTTATATGATTTATTCTGCAATGTTTTTTTATGCATAAAGGTACACAACTGACAGATGGCTGGGCAAAATATGAATTTTTAAAAGCAAAAAACTTCTAAAGAACATCTAAGTGTTTCTTAAATTGCTGCCAAAAGCGACCTTTTGAAAAGCAGATTTGCTGGCACCAAAAAAGAAAACTGAAAATTTTGACAAAAAAATTAATTTAGACTGACATATTAATTTAGAGAAGACTATCAATGCCAATGCTAAACTAGGCAAGTGTCATAAAAGGGTTTGGAGTGATATGAAAATCATGGCAGTAAATAACTACTAATGGTACCTCAGTCTTACTGCTAGGACTAGGTTCTGGTTATGTATTCACAGAACAGCAGTCAATTCTGCCCAAAATGATGAGGTGAAACAATAACCAAAAAATCCTTTTTTTGACTGGATAACACAGCTTGCAGAATGCTTGTTCTTTAATTAACAGATAATATTACTATAGTAGAAGTTAATTATCATAAGTTAACTGTCTTCTGCTGTACACAAGTACTGAGGAATGGCTACATTCAAGTTGCATTACAATCACTTTATTTGTATTACACCAAGTGGCTTAAAAATTACTAATTTTGTCCTGTGGGTGTCATTACAGTAGAGAACAGTAAAAGAAGAAACAGAATGGAAAGATGCCAGGAAGTGGAGATACAGTGTGCCTCCTCCAATCAGGGACTAATTAATTCATGTAAGCACTGTGTCTATAAATATGCAACAGCTACATGAAACAGCTGATTTCCTTTAATGATGCTTCATTTTTCTAAATGTTTATTACAAACTAATAGCAATCTGGCAAGCTGACTGGCTCATACTAATGTCATATTTACGGCAAAGTCACTTCATATGAGACGACGATCACATTTGTAGCAAAGCCATCTCATGTGGAGCATAAATTACAATACTCAGTACAGATTTGCAAGATGAAAAGGCTACCTGATCTGTAGAACAGTGCTGACCATTAAAAAAACCCAAAAACATAAACCCAAAATACCTTATGCAAACAATATAATAATAAAAGGCTTTGCTGCTATTCCTGCTTCCCACAGATAAAACAGAGGAAGACATTTACCCAAAGACATTCACCCAAAGTCCAAGTAAGACTTTAAGAAAAAGAATGTCTTGAATCAAGGACCTCTAGTTCAATCAATGCAATTACTCTTCCTTCATCAATAGTTTGTTACCAGTTTTTGAAGTAGTTTGACTTTAGGTTTATACTTCTAAAATATTTTTAGCACTCCACCAATTACTTATCTTAACTGTTATTTGGTAAAATGAAATCTGGCATTTTTGTTTAATACACTAAAATAGCATATGCTCTCTGTCTGACCTTCTCTTTCATAAAGAATTAACTGTTCTGGAAACTAATTTATTTGACTGGGGCATTCACACTTAGAAATTTGTACTGCTTGCCAAAGGTCAGCTCTGATCATCTCTCTTCACTCTAATGCTGCCCTCTTTCTGTGTAAATGTTATGCTTTATTCCCTGAATAAATCTTGCAGGCCATGTTTACTGCTGGTGTTTGTTTCAAGCAAACATCAATCTGACAACCATGATTAGAATTTTTCAAGAGCTTTGATTCCATCTTAGAGGAGTTGAAATTTAACTTCTTAAAGCTCAGTATACACGGTATAAGCAAGTCAGTTGATCTTCTTCCTACCAGAGAAATCTTTGCACATCTCCCAGGCACCATGATATCCCTCTTCAGATTCTCTGCACAGAGAATAAAGGATTTCTTCAAAAATAAACTGTTCATGAACCCATAAGTGTGCACAATTTCTGTGTGCAGAAATAACAGACTCAAAGAGACTGAGTGTTACATCCTCTTCTCTTGATATTTCTATAGGATAGCAGAATCTTCAAATGCAAGTACAAAACTATAAAGGAAATTAGCATCTGTTAGAAAAATGGCAAGAACCTTGAATACACAGAATTATTTTAACACTTACGTGCTTCATCATAGAGCACAGCAGCAGTACTCACAAAGGTACATTTCTGTATATTAGACCATGTGGGCCATGCTTATGTCATCAGGCCAAGTGATGTCCAACAATTATTTTGGCTACAGGCAAGATTCTGCCTCACTTAAGTTTGCAACAGTGTCCAGGGAGGTTCAAACATTGGAAGTGAAAGAAAAATTTTGATATTATGTGTTCAGTTGTATCCAACATTCACTTCCACAGCGGTGTTATACTTGTCCTGATACTTTTAATTGCTTTTTCAAATAAAAAAGGAGCAAAACTGAGAAACATTAAGAGAGACGTTTCTTCTCACTGTTTTAGAAATATTTTGTTTTTCATAAGAAAGGACTATTTTTGCACCTAAATCTAGGCATTTCTAGCCAAATACTCCACACTTCTGGGAAATAAAAAAAATCAAAAATAAATGTCCTTTCCCTGACAAATGTAGACAGGATGATTTACTACCACCAGTTTATGAGTTACTTGCTTTGCTATTTCTGCAGCTTTAGTTTCTTTTCCTTCTGTAGTTAGTTAAATATTCACAGAGACAGAAAAAGCATGGAGACTAGTAGTCAGGAAATTCAGCAGGACTGAGGGGGATGTGAAGGCTATATCCTTTGCACATGAACACAGAAAAATTTAGAAAGGGAAGTCATCAGTCACAAAGGTTCTTGTTATGCCAGAGCTTTGCCCTGGTAGTGGTATTTGTGTGGATATGTGCATGTGGACTGACACAGAGTTTAGGAATGCTGGTATCGAACATAGTCTTTGTGTATACATACTCATAATGTATGCATAAAAGCATTGCAAACATACCTACTCTTGTACACATCTGTAGAGTACACTATATGAAGGAGATGGATTTAGACAACATAGTTTCTTGAATTGATACAAACCTTATTTGTGACTTCATGAAAATATTATCAGTGCCACTACAACAGTGCCATATTAAGCATCAGCATGTATGTTGCTATAACCTAGAAAAGTCCTTAGCTGTGTATGAACAATCTCAGAGGAACCAAATGTTTCATATTCATGTCTGTGTGTCATCTTAATGAACCCAAATATATTCTGAATGAGAAACATTTACCCAAGCACAGAAAATGTATTGTTTTCTTGAATATAGACTTTGCTCTATATACCTTCAGGAAACTCTGTACCAAACTCATTTATGCCTTAAAACTTGAGAAGCGAAATGAGGTTGCATGTATTATTTTCAGGATCAAGGAGACCACAAAACACAGAAAACTTGAAGCTTAATTAGATGAGTTTCAAATTCCCTGTTTGAGACTATTAAAAAAAGAAATAGCCACTTCCTGGAATGGAGAGATACTAAAGTTGAATTATTCTGCTTGAATAGCTTTATAGCCTTCATCACCTTCATTTTGATCAGCAGAATATTCATTCTAATAAGATTTTAGTCTTGGAAAACAGATTCATGTTTTACTTTTTTATAAGCCTGACCTTGTTTATAGTCCATGCTTTTTTCAGTTTAACCTTGTTGTTGTGAGTAGCTGTAAAACAAATGCTGTACTTTTAACAATAAAAGAGAGTTACTAGTGTTAACACTATTTTCCTGTCAATGAAAAAACATTATTAACATTAATCTTGTCTCCTCAGAAAATCTTATTAAACAGTATTCTAACTTATACTGAGATAAATTGCTCCCTTTACTGTCTGAATCCTGAAATATTAATGAAAGGCATAATACAGAAGTAATTTTTTATCATAGTGTGTGATCCGTACCACTGTGGTGTACCAGACGATCTTCTAACCAAAAAAGTTAGCATCACTCATTACCGAATTTTTCAATCTATAATTCAGTGGAAAATGTCAATTTGGCTAGCCAAAATGCAAAAATACAATAGAAGCACACAGTAACATCAGATCACTGATTGTCAACAAAACAACTAAACAACAAAAACCACCACCACCACCACTACCACCATTGTAATTAATAGAAGACCATTTTCAGCAGATCTTGTGTCCCAGTTTACAATTTACATTAATGCACCTTACTATGAGGTAAAATCATATATACTGATATAATTGAAATTACAGACATATTATTTGTGTATCATATAGGTGGCAATCCTAAGGCTTCCTTAAATTATCCAATTGTTTACAGAGATACGAGTAATTTACCCTCAATATGTCAACACATCACAAGCAAGAAGACAAAGGTCATGAACATACCAGCTTGTGTCGATACTTGTGCGGACTTTCTGCCTGTCTCATCAGCCACTACTGACCGAACCACAGCTAGACTAACGAAAAGTAGAGGTGCTGCAGTGGTGCCACCAGAGGATAAGGAAACTGAGGTAAAGACCGGGGTCAGATTTCCAAAGCAAACACCATTCTGGGAGGAATTGCTTGTACAAATCTCAACCTGGGCTAAAATAATGAAAAAAAATAACATCGCTTGCTAATAATCATAGCAGAGAAACTTAAGCATTGTGAAAAGTCTGTTCACGGCTTACAAAGCCCTTAAGGCTCAGACGAATCCTTTCTTGGAAGATTTAGCTGGAGTTTGAGCCATACCCTCTTGCCAAGGTACCTTCTCTGTCTCTGTTGTACCAGGCTCCCTGTTTAAGCTCAGGACTGGCTCACCCACTCTGGATAGCTCAGGCCATACTGAAGAGGTGGGAGGATGGCTCCCCCATGACATCCCTCTCTGCACCTCAAGCTGACAAAATAAAACACGCCCTTCTACTTAAATAATCAAATGTGACCCTACACATACATCTCACCCCAGATCTTTCTTTACCATGATGTCCTTGCCATGCAGTCCCAACTGTAAGGCAATGTTGCACCACTGCCCTCCCTGGAAAACGGGACGCAGGGCAGAAGGGAAGAACAAGTCTTCAGGAACTCTATTCTGCCTGCCATGGCCACCTTTTTCTGTACACCTTTCCCTACAGCAGCAATGAGGGGAAGCAGAAGCAGGGTAGCTGGAGCAAGATCTGTAGTCCTCTTATTAGGACACATAAACAAAGAGCTTGTTTCTGAAGCTTATTTGCCCTCAGGGTCATAAGCAACACAGAGAAAATGCTTCAGGCAGTGTCTAGACCTACTTGCAGGGAAACACTGGAGACCTGATATCCTAATTCTCCAGGCAGGCTGCCAAAAAATGCCCGTGTCTTCAGCTGAGCCTGCACATCTAGGTATTTTTTCATGGATAAGGAGCCTGCTCAGAACAGATCAAGGTGGCTCAGCATCTACTCAGACTTCAGATCTGAGAAAAGCTGCTGTGCCCAGTAACAAACATGTATTCTGGGATCCTCATGGTGCTGTCTCTGCAGAGTCAAGCTGAGGTCGGGCACAAAAATATCACGAGTGTCTTCCTAAAGGCCAGTCCCATTAGCATGCTACTGCAGGCAATTGCCTGTTTTACTTATGCCTTAAACCAGGCCTGCTAGTACCGGTCTTAACTCAGCACTCTTTTCTTAGATAGTAGAGAAAAATCATTCCTTGAGTGCTGGAGCTTGCAATTCAATACCTGTTCCTAGCCAATATTCCATGCAGAATTTGTGCTATTTTCCCACAGAATCGGTGTTTTGCTTGCAGTGAGGTTTCAGTGAAGGAGAAAACAGGATTTCTGATTGTGAACACAACCCTGACCACCCACTGGCATTCCTGTGACTCCCTGTGCCTCAGAAAATAGCTACAGATAGACATACACACACCCAGACACATTCAGTATCAGGTATTTATTTGTATGACACCATGCAGGCCACTGAACAGTGCAAATATTATTAGTCCTTATTCAAGTGGTTGAGTAGGTACATATTCATCTCTATAATGAGACTGAAGATAATGGGAATACTTCTACCATGGGACGCTTCATGTGGCAAATTGAAATTCACTGCTTTAAGTAATGTTTCTAATTTTTTAAACCACTGTATTTCATTCTCTAACATAAAGAAACTATATGATGTTATACACTACTAGTTTATGTTCCTAAGTTGCACTTCATTAGCAGTTTCCTCCCTTTAATTAAAAATGTATTTCACTGCTTTAGTTTAGTTCATTTTACACATTTTCCTTCAGGTGAAGATGTAAATTAGATTTTACCTCCTCAAATTGTATAGGAAGACAGATTTCTAATTTAAAAACCCTCTAATTACAAACTATTAAATTCTAATATTTGAGCACTTAATTATAAAACACATTTACTGATTCCCCTAAGAACCACACTGAAACAAATTCATAAGTAGAACTTAATTGGAAATGTAATATGATTAATAGAAAGACTAGAGATGAAATATGAAGTGGAAATGTGGCTGCTGCCACAGTTACATGATCATGAAAGAAAGTTTAATGTTTTAAGCAAGAAAGAACTTAATCCTCTTAAGTCAAAAATCATCTAATGGTGAGCAGAGTCAGAGCTAGCTTTCGACCTATTAGGTCAGCCAAACAGTTCTGCTGAATCTAATAATATTTTGCAAAAAAAAGGATGATGTGATTGTGCTCACAGGCAGATAGTGATCACGGTGGACCAAGGCAGAGCCCTAAAATTCATGAACTAAAGCAATCTCCTTTAAGAGAGTAAGAATTATCTCTGCTATTGCTAAAAAATATTCATTTTAAGTACTTTTTTAAAATATTCTAACAATCTTCACATGCAAGCAGTTCTAAATTGATGCAACCTGAGTTTATTTTCTAAGACTCAAAATGAAAATATCTTTACAGATCTGGGAATAAATTGGACACCTGTGGCCACCACAAAAAAAAAGCAAAGTATTTAATAAGAAATTAATGGAGTAAAATTAGCCTTTCATTTTTGGCAACAGGAATGCTAAATGTGATAATAGTTTAATGATGTTAATCTATCTCCCAGGATACTTAATTCACAAAAATTACCATACAAATTGTTCTCTGTGGGTTTGTAATAGAATGGAAAAAGTGAAGAAGGTTAGCCATAAGGTAGAGAATAAAACAATGGAAACACACATATGGTACTTGAAAGCTCCTTGCAGACTTTCCCTAGATGGGAACACACTAAACTGCCAAATCTACGTTGGGACGTCTTGCCACAGTCTCACACTTCCGCCACCTTTGGCTTGCAGGGTTTATGCTACATCACGTGCCCTGTTCTTGGCCACGCAAATTTCCTTGATAAGAGCTATCTGTTACTCAGGGCTTTCACACTGGGGATTAGCGGAAGCAAGGAGATGGTACATGGAAAGATATTAGTCTATTTTTCAGCTATTACTAGAAATACGCAAATAGAGACCAAGAAGTTGTTTGTCTAACCCATGTACTCTGTCTTTAGTCTAAAGAATTTTCATATGCTTTCTTCCCTTTCACCACCCTTCACTTGACTTCTTTAGCTGAACATAAGTCATCTCTCTCCCTTTCATCTAGATATTTTGCCAACAGTTTAATTAAAGTCTTAGCTGTCGTACCCAACCAAAATTAAAATGCATCCTATTTTAAACCTTTCAGACAGAACTCTTCCGCTGTATGTTTCTAACTCCAACATTTGAAACAGCCTGTGGGATGTCACAAGAGGATCTTCCCCTGGAACGGTACATCTTGTCACAGAACTGCTTCTGGGAAATGGACAGTCTCTTTCCTGACACGAATGGAATAGTCACTATTACTATGGATTTCACAAACAGTGCTTTCCTGGACAATGTCTGACATCAGGACTGCTACTTGAAGCACTGAATCAGGTGTTAACTGTATCGAACATTTTCTGTTTGAGTCCAGCCCTGTTATATAATTTTCGAATAATCTGTTCATAAGAAATAAATTTACTGGGGTTATTTCCACACTGAAAAAGGTTAAACTGAGTTCCACTCATAGGGTACTTAACTGTTGTAATTTTATGTGTGGGCACTTTTTCTTACAATTTAAAAAAACTGTCACAGTTCTTTTAGAGAGCAAAATGAGCAAAAGTTTTGCAATACTTTGCCAGAAATAGATTATTTTTCTCCATAAACTCATGCATGAGCAGGCTCAGACAATGTTTGGAAGACATAGCTGGTGTGTATTATTTGTCTTTCACACTACTAGTTCCATTATGAGGAATAATAAAATGAAGCAAAATGACTCAGGTAATAAGTAATCCTCTGATGTGATGTTAGTTCTCATAGGATGTTATCTAAGTGTTATCTCAGTGAAGCTCAGAATTGAAAAGTTCTTGCTGTTGAAAGCCATTACCAGAGACAGATGGTCTTGGGAGTGGCATGCAGTGACAGTGTTTATTCAGACAAATCTAGTGTTACAATTACACCTTAACTGTGCAAAAGAATAAGGTTATTTCACACCAATTCTAATCCAGAGTATTAATTTTATTAAGTACAACTGTAATTATTTCAAAGTAGTGATCCATCTCCTTATAACTGTTCAATTAATTTGTGCAGACAAAAAAAGGTCTGTTCCATTAATCTTCTTTTGAAAGAAGATTACACTATGCCAACTCCATTTAAATATGCTGCATGTTTCTGGAGAGACATCTGTTACTGCAACAAAAATGCTGCTGTAGGCCTAAATGCAGAATTTGCAGTATTAAAAAAGTGCTATTAAAACACTGGAAGGCCCAGACCAAATTCTGTTGTCTGTTTTTTAACCTATGTCCCACACCGTGTTTTTTAGCATGGCTGCCAGACTAACCAAAACACAACACTCTCTACAAGGTGTCATCCCAGTGGAGAGACCAGACAACCCCAGGGAAATGCTGAATTACAGCACAATAATCAGGGATGTCCAGACGCACTGGTAAAACACCTGCTCCATAGACAAAAACTGCCTGAAGAAGAACAGTTTTTATGAATTTAGAGGATTCTTGCTATGGCTGTACTATAGACATGCTATTTCCAGCCCTAACTGTTTCGCATCCAACTTGGAATTAATGACCAAGGGATATGAGCCAATTTCAATTCGAGAGTAAGAATTCAGAGCAAAAAGGAATTACTGGAATGTAGGCAGTGATGGTAACAGAAAGGTCCATGCAGATGAAGGGTTTTGTCTTGATTCTGCTTTAAGGTATTATAAACTACTTAGTATTCAAAGTTCATCAGATTTGTCCACATGAGTGATTACAACAGAAACACAAAATATGTGGATTCCATCAGTTTAAGACACAGCCATTTCCTCAGGAAAACAAGGAATTTCATAAATATACACAATAAAGTGCACAAGTAATTAATAAGAAAAATCCCTTCCTTTCGCTAATATCTTTAGTCTAATGATAGCAACATTGTGCTGATAAACAGAATGATTTTTTAATGCTGAACTTGTATTTAAATCAATATACTTTCTGTATAGCCACACTTTCCAGATGGCAGCATTTTTTGTGAATAAAGAAGAAAAATGAAGAGCTAGAAAAGCCTCAAACATAATTAGACGTTTGGAAAAAAAGTCTAATTCTCCATACAATATACTTATAAAAGGTATAAACGGCATACCACAAAGAATATGTTTAAAAATCCTGCAGTGTTTTTAATCAAAATATATCCATCATTCTTTCTGCCAATGAATTTCTTGTATTCAGTAGAATAATTGCTTTATGAAGAAATAATTTGCTTCTCTGAAACTTATCTTTAAGGAAAAATAAATTGAAAAGTTATTCAAAGGTACCTTTAGAGGAAGGAACTCTTTCTATTTGCTACCTGAATGTCTGCAATCAGAATTTTCTGAGGATATTTTTATTTTTCCAGATAACTTGCTTAGATTATTAATTACAAGGGACCTTCAGAAAAGAGATTTCTCTAAATTGGAAATGCATCTAATCACCTCCGTATGCTGGCTGTGCTTAAAAGGCTCAACCTTCTCACAGTCTGTTCCAAGAATGAACTCATTGATAAGATCAGACTACTGTGCTTCTGCTATTGAAGGCTAATACAGAACTACCCAGGCAATTTCTTCCTCATTTTAATCTGTGTTCCTTATTGACATGTAGTAATTCAACATAATAAAATGTTACAAAGGAGCAACCACAGATGTGTCAGCTTTGCCCTGGTGACGGCTACCAGCCAATGCAAATCTAAAATAACAAAATATTTACCATCACCTACGACTCTTGAGCTACAGATCTATGCATTCAAAAATGTAAGAAGACACTAGACAGCTTTCTAAAATTGAAGAATAGAGATTACAATTAAAAATAATTTCTATTTTAAAAAGCAAGGGGAAACATACTGAGTCCCTGTACATTATACTGTATACAGATACACACTGCAGCAGGTCTGGATTTTGTCTCACAGCCAGCAGCAGTACACTTCATCCATAATGCCACTGAAACCCACGTGAGTTTTTGGGTTTTTCTGATTGTAAAAACTAGTTTTTAAAAATTCATAGATTCAAAAGTTATGTGTATTTTAACAGCAATACTAAAAAACAAATACCCTGTGCTTACTGCACTTACTGTTAGTTCCCTTATAAACAAACATGAAAGACCTCAGGTTATCATTATCTTTCTGCTCCCCCAAGGTCAAGTGTATAGCACACCAGTGTCCCAATACTTCAGGAAGGTAAGTTCTTCCACAGCAACTATCCAGAGTTTCCAGCTGCCCTCCAGTACATATTTTCTCTAGTGTACCATGTCTAAGACCCCATTAGTTCTGTTATCTCAGATTTGAGTGACAAGGGCGATCTTCAAAATGCCAAAGCAGTTTCCTGTCATAAGGTGATTAACATTCAAAGTCAAGAAATTCAGTACAGAACCACATCTTCAAGTAAAAAAATAGATAACATTTTTGCAAATAAAAGGAAAATTAATGTAATGTTGTTACTCAGAGAAGCGTGTCTGTTCTTGCTAGACTGGACGGGAAGAAATTTTAAAAAAGGAAAACTCTTTAATGTTCCTCTGCACTCCATGAAAATCACTCAGATTCTTACCTTGTTGAACACATAATATCAACCTGTAATAGACTGGGTTGCCTAAATGAAGCATCATTTTACAGTGCTGAAGTTGCACCATTGAAAATAGCCAGCAACATCAGATCCCTAACTAGGAATTAATTATTTAAGGTCATAGTTTGGATGCTCATAGGGGATCTGCAATGTATTAGTGGTTTTTATTCCATCAGAAAAATATCAGAAATTTTCTCTTTTGCTCTCATTGAAGAAAAGTCAAATTTGTTGTAATATCTATGTCAGACTTTTTGTGTAAATTTTCTCTGTTCTGGCAGTGTCATTTGAAAAAGCCCTAGAGAAATCGAATTTCTTTTGCAGAGTGTGAAGAAAAGAACTAACTGTAACACAATTAAAAATATAGATCTTAATCATCTAAATGCACGAAAAATAAAATAATTTTAATATTAAAATAGTAAGTTGTAAATAAGCATGAAACTCTCTGTTACTACACACAAATTTCCCAACATCTTCATATTGCTTTAATCTCCATTGAAACCCAAAATTATGTAATAGTTTATCTGTTTAAAAAAGGAAATGAAAGAATCATAGAGTAGTTTAGGTCGGAAGGGACCTTAAAGGTCATCGAGGTTCAGCCCCACTGCCATGGGCAGGGACACTTTTCCCTAGACCAAGTTGCTCAAACCCTCATCCAACCCGGCCCTAAATAGTTGAATCACTTCATGATTCTATGAAAATATGAACTCTTCATCTAATTAGGAAGGATATTCTTGCACTTCAAATGATTTTTAAAAATCGACTTTTTATTTCAGCCCATGTAAATAAGAATAAATTCAGACAGCTTGCTACTTAACAAGAAATTAATTTAAGCATTTTTCTACAACTTTGTATCGCAGCAGGTATCCTGACACTCACAATATTGTGTCAAATGATACATATAGAATGACAGAGAAAGAAAAGGATTTTTAAGCAGTCATGAAAAAATTAAAAATTGTAATTTTATCATTTAAACATTAGGAAAAAATCTCTAATGAATGTAGATGGTTGATCTGTCACTATGCACACTGCCTCCACGTCCAAATATGTATTCAATGTAAAATACAGAAGATATATTTTCATCAATTATCTGGAGACATTTTTGAGGGATTTATAATAACATCTTTGTTTTTAGCAGCCACCTACATGCCATTCTCCAATGCAAAGAAGAGTAGAAGTAGTATGAGGACATCTTTTTTTAACAGAAGTTTGAAAATGTTTTCCCCATATATCTTGCCTGACACTTGAATGAGAACAAGGGAAAATATATTTCTGCAGACAAGGAATGTTTTCTTAAGAAGCCATCCCTAAATATTATTTATTTATTCACACGGAGAAAAAAAATAACCGCAGTGAATGAAATAAAAGTTATCTTAAAAGCTGATTTTTTGGTAGTTCTTTCCTCCAACTCTGCCTTTCCACCTTTCTTTGGATCTCAAAGGAACACTTTCCCTGCCGCGAGAAGGAAATTCAGTTACCAGGTCAGTGAATTGTAACTTTTGGTCTGCGTTCAGTCATGGGGAGATCTGAATGTCACAAGCAAGAGAGGTAAAAGTCTACTGGCTCAGTTGGTACTGATCATCGTATACCCATGGGCAGAACAACTACCTCCGTCATCTTTGCCTCCTCTTTGTACAATGAGACTGCACTAATACTCATTAGGTGCCCGTGCAGAATTTTGAGGGCAAATGCAAATAAATGGTATGTGCTCAGAAAGAAAATTTGTATAAAACCAATGTCCATGCAACTGGTTTGGGTTATGCTTACATAAAGCATTTTAGTCATTCCTAACACACATTAAGCACATCTTTAAAGGCTCAGTAAGGTCTGGGCCTGTGTAGGAATGGACTTTTGATTATACTCTTGGAACTGAAAAGGGAAAAGTCACTTCATGTAGAAAATGGATTTATAGATACCTAAAGGAGCAAAGTGCTTTAGAATTGCATAGTCTAAGAGTTTTAGAAGCCAAGATCAATGTCTGCACTTCTGAGAATAGTTATCTTAATTTACAGTGAGTATTCACAGAACGACACTTTCAACATGCAATATTCTTTAAAAAAGAAAGAAAGAAATAGTGACACATCGTGTTACGTTTCCAAGATACTGCAGTTCAGCTGAGCACATCTTACTTGGCAAATGCAACCCATCACTAGCCTTGACAAGAAATTAATGCCAGAGGATTACTTTTTTGTGAAGTGGTGCTGCTGGTTGAAACTGTGGTTCTGTGGCAACTTTCTTTCCTCTTTAAGTTGATATATGATCTTGCTGCAGACAAGGTTAGTTCTCCCACTTGGCTGAGCAGACATTATGATTCACAGGGCCAACATCACTCTAAATGAACTCTGATCCAGCAGTGCTACTGGAAGATCTTACAGCATGTATTTGTCTCTTATCCATGTGGTTTGTGCTATAATGTAAATGAATGAGAGTGGAACTTCTCCTCTGTCAGAAAAACTCAATCTAGCTCTGAGCAGCATTTTAAGACATGGAAGTCCACTCTGACTTGTCTTTTTACTATGAGAAGTGATTTTACAAAACAAAATAAGTCTGTAGATCTTGAAAAAAAACCCTAAACCACCAAGAAGAGACAACATTGAAGATAATGACATTAATATGGACTATGTCTTCTTCCACTCTCATAAATTCAGTCCAAAAGCACTGCGAACAGTTCTTTTCATTTCATCTTAAATAGCCAAGTTCCAAAAACAAACAGAAGCTTAGAACAAACAAAATTATAGGGATGTCAATCATGCACCTTATCAACATTCCAAAAATTGCCTGTCTCGATGAGAGCTTCTCCCCAACCTTGCTCTGAAAACAGCAAGCTTTATTCTGCAGTTACTGAAAAGTACTGTCAAAATTCCTGAGCTCATTAATAAAAAATTTGAAACAGAAGTAATTTTAGTATCTCCAGTGAAAACATTGTAGATTTACAGCACTGTATCTGACAGCAGATTAGAACTTGTTCTATATTATGCAACTATTGAACAGACAATTGAAGGCTCAAATATAAAATTTTAAGTGTGTATATTTTCCCAAGTCACTGCAAACTACAAAATCATTTTTGCAGCCTAAATCAGATGCACAGTTAACATTCTTAAGACCTTTTTCTCCTCTAAATAGTCTTTTAATAATAAATAGTTGACATAACTCTGGTTATGCTAGTTTTTGTGTGACAATTAAACCAACCTTCTAACACTGATACCTTGTATCAATGAATTGAAGTCATATTGCACCCTAGTGCTCTGGATCACTAATATGCCAGTGTTGTTTGTTTGCCAAATAGGTAAAACTGTCTCTTTACAGTGCTTGAAAGTGTGAAATCAAAGCATTTGTTAGGACAGTGGGGTGGAAATAAATGGATAACAGAAGACTGAGTTAGAAGTTAAGACTTTGCTGAGCACCCAGTTCTTTTCCTGGAAACCCAGTGGGTGACAAAGAGGGATCCCATGCAAAAGCTGAGAACTTCATGAGCTGCATTGTAAATTTTATGGTGCTGAGCCCCAGCCACATATAAGCTCCTGTTTACTTCCTTTTAGTCAAGGAAGCCTGGAGTGTGAGTTGCAAGCTGACATCAATCCATGCTAAATTTTAACAAATCATGAGCTGTTATCAAAGCCAGCAGGAAGTCAGTACTGAGCCAACAACCAACCTCAGATTAACATCATTCCTTGGAAAGATTTAGATTTATTTTATGCTTCAGAATCTTGTTTAAGCTGCAAAAGGGAATGAAGCTGAGAATTAGGAACTCGTTCTGCCACTCACTAAATCAGTCCTAAAAGGATTTCAGCACCTATGCAACAGAGAAAAGCAAGGGGAGGGGCAGAGGTTGGAATCAGAGAGTCTGACAAACCGCAACGACGACACACGTTATCTCTGCTTTCCAGCTTGGTGCTCTGTGTCAACAGCAACCCCAGCAAAAGAATTCTGGTCATAAAGATGAGCTCTCACACAGGGAAACTGAAAGATGCAGCAGTACACTGGCTACTTCTGCTCTTTTCTGTCTGCATGATTTGGGAATGGGAGTGTTTAGGGTCACAGGCTCAACTTCTCAAGACAACTGGAAATCAATCCAAAATAATTTTTGTAGAAAAGGTTAAATGTTGAGGGGGAAAAAAGGTCAATGTTTACTAAAACAGACATCCCCCTTTGGATTAAAAGTTATTTCCCTCCATTTTGAAATATTCAGCCTTTGGACTGAAGGCTTTGTCCATCATGATGGGATACTCTAGGGAGTATCCGAGAGGAAGAAGTATCTCAGTTCAGGAATTTGATATATTTAATCCCAGGAGAGCTTTTATTGTATTTAGTGGGTTGGGATCAAAAGCAATAAAAAGAAGTTTTGCTGTTATTGGTTTGCTTCCAGGCACCTGCTTCATACCCTTCTGAAATCCTTATTGGTATGATAAGAATGGCAGCTCAAAGTCTCCCAAGCTGGCACCAACCTCTAGATGTCCCTACCAGCAGAGGAAAATAGAAAATACAAATTAATTTGTTTAAATAATCTGTCATACTCCCACAAAGCTAACAGGTAGGTGAATAATATTGCCTACATAATAATGGGCAGATCTCCAAATCCTATGCTTAGAATTAACAGAACATGCAACAATTGAGGCTGAAGAGGATCTAATTACTAAGGGATGGGAAACTTAAATTACATTGGTATAGTTTAACACATTAAATTAAAATGCAGTGATTTCTAACAGCTGGGGATGGGGGGCCCTTTAAAATCTCAAAGTTCTTAGAAGAAAAAAAAAAACTAAAGAAGAAACATGGTGACAACGCCTTTGCTGCAGTTCAATGGCAAACAGGGCTTTAGCACTGTAGTATCACACTGTAAGTGTTAAAAACACCAGAACATATCAGTCTCAAAGAGGGCAAAAGTTTATCTACACTGCAAATTTGACAACGTATTAGCTATTTCAACTACAGCATCCACTTGGGGCATCTTGTGCATTATCAAACATTGATTCCCTTTACTCTCTGCCTTCAGTACACCATAAAAATGAACCTTGCCAATTCCTCAACTGTTTCTTAGACAGTCTCAATACTAGCTAATTTTAAGACGTAAGATATTGACAAATATATTTTTTAAAATACATGGTGTATTAGACATGCTACCTATATCATTAGGGATTTTTTTCAGTTTTAAGAATAAAGAAAGCACAAAATCTTTATAGAAATGAATACCTGTAGTTTTTCAATGAAATTAAATACATGCTAAGATTTTCAAAGAGGCCAACATCCAGCATCTGCAACAACTTTCAAGCAGACACATTAATTACATTTCTAGAGATGCCAAAGTATTAGAAAAGATGCATAAAACGATTCACTGAGGAGATTGTCCAAATTGATCTGAAATGCCTTCTTAGATCTCCTCCTCAGGCTGCAACTCAGAGACTGATAAGTGCAAACTTGCAATACGTAAAGGAGGGAAAAATCTTTCCAGAGTTAAGGGCTGTGTCAGATCACCACCAGTTGCTCAGCAGGCATGCCATTTTCCTGCTACAGTTTAAACAGAACTCAAAACTAGAGCCAAAACTTCACTGACACTTAGCCAAAAACCTGACCATTTAATTATTTTTGGGGCAGCAGTTCTGCATGCCCTCAGTCTAAGCGTGTTACAGTTAGTAACTCGCAACACAAAGCAGCTGACCCTTTCTTAGAGGTTTATGGGTTTACAACAGACTCGCCAGCCAAGATTGTAATTCTGTCGCAAGATGCCCTTCTTGGGTAGCCCAGAGCATCTACTTCAGTTTAATCACTTTTGAATCTCCATCAGTTCTACAGTGGCTGACCAGAAACTGATTTTAAGTTCTGGTAGTAGGAAGCTTCTTGGCAAACCTTGTATGTTGGGAACAGCTGAGATTTTAGATATAAGAGGAATATTGAGATATAGATGGAAACTGTATGAATTTATCACTCTCATTAAAAACACACATACAGTGAAAAAAAATTCCTGTTTTCGCTGATAGTCAAGTGAAGCACAATAAAGGTCTAAAACTTACTGGTGAAATGGGAAACAACTAAGACAGACAACGCAAACTATGTATAGTCAAACACAGACAGTCCATACTGTATTCAGTAGGAAACTGAAATGAGTACCACATGCATTTCATTAGAATATCATTTTTTATACCGTCTCAGCAATCATAGCTAAAAAAAAAGAGGAAAAAATGGTGCAAGTATACCAAAAAATTTTTGCCTTTAAGGTCTAAGCTTTCCTTTAGACTGGGAGCTCCCTTTCCACATTGCTTTAATAGCTGGGGTTTTCGTTGGTTTGTTTGTTTGGGTTTGGTGGTTTGTTTTTGTTTTGTTTTGGGGTGGTTGTTTTGTTTGGACTTTTTTTTGTTTTGTTTTTTTGGGGGGGGTTTTGTGGGGTTTTTTTTGGTTTTGGTTTTGTTTTTGGTTTGTTTTTTTTTTTGATAGACTAAGTAGATGGGCAAATATTGTAGGGGAAAAAAACCATACATAATTTTATATCATTTTTCCCTCTGCATGCATTTGCTGCACTTTTCTCCGTAGCAGTGCTTTGTTCTGGATCTGTGACTAAAACAGTGTACATAACACACCCATGGATGTAGTGAATAAATTCCTCTTTTTGCTTTGCTTGTGTGTGCAACTTTTGCTCCACCAATTAAACTGATGTTATCTTGAACCACGATTATTCTTGCCATGTTTCTGTGTTCTCCATTCCACAGAACAGGGGAGTAAGCAAGTGGTTGTGCTGGTGCCTGGCTGCTGGCTGGGGACACAGCACACTACAAAATGTGCTTTAAAACATCAGCATCCTCTGGCAAAAACAAAACTACCAAAAAGAATGGAGGCAAGCATAACCGGCCTTAGCAATGACAGAAATAAGGAGACTTTCTTTAGGAACTAAAGCAGTTGTACAGGGTTTGTCGCAACCCAGAAAATTTGTCATTTCCCCTGTGAACTTACTTGCTTGTCTCTCCTTCACTGTTTAACTTCAGATACTAAATTAACACTGAATATATGATAATTACAAATAAAACACAAGGTTGCTGAAGGTTCACATAAGTGAGTAGGAAACTAGCTAAATGACAATGTGAGGGCAAACTTAGTAATGTCATGCAGGAAAGCAGAAGTCCTCGTGGTTAAGTCTTACATATAATGCTTCTATTAAATAGCTTTAGCTCAGAGAGTAGACTGGCTATGATGAAAATGGATGATCACATGAAGCTGGGAGACATCAATATAAAGGAGGAACAGAATATTATCCACGAAAAATTAGGTGGCTTTGAGGTTTGTAATTGAAATGGAATGAAGTATAATAGAACAAGGGCAAGGGGCCATTAACATGAATCCATGATACAGAATGAGAGTACATCAGCTAAAAATGATAAAAAGGCCTGGCTGTATTTATTGATCACAGGCTGACTATAAATCACTGGCATGATGCTGCTCTGAAAAAGGCAAATGCAATTTTAAGATGCATTGGGAGAAGTATTTTTATAGAAGAGGACAGTTATTAAAGCCTTTTTACAAAATCCCTTGTGTAGGACACTCTTCATCTGAAACATGCCATCTGATGCCAATTATCCATATTAAAAAAAAAAAAAAATACATGAAATGAACTCATACCAGAGAACATGTGGAAGCAAGTTCCAATGATGACTAGAAAAACAAATTGCCTACGTTATAAAAGTGATGAGAAGAAACCTGGCTTGCTTAGCCCAACAAAACAAGGGAAATGTAGCATGGTTATTCTTTAGAAATACATGGTTAGATAATATCAAAGAAGGGAAAGAAATTAGGAGAAAATACTGACATAAGGGCAGAAGCTTATAAAGTGGGAATGAGTAAAATGAGGCTGGAAACTTGAGGACAGTTGCTAATGAAGACTCTGAAACAGCCCTTCTGGAGGGCAGTGGGAAGCCAGAAAGGCCAGTTTTCTAATGCAAATTGCCAAAACATGTAGATCTTATTTTTGTGTATTTCTCTGTGTCAGCAGGAGGTTCATTTCACCATCCCTTATGTTTTCTACACCCCTTCTTCTAAGCAGTGCTTGGCTTCCACTTCTAGTTGGTCTGCTAGGTCGTCATGATCTGTAATTATTATTCCTAATCTGAATCTATAGCATTTTATAGCAACATAGGATTTGTTCATATCCCTAATATTTTCATAGGAAAGAACTAATTTATATTCTTATCTGCATTTCACCATCAAATCTTACTACAGCTGTTGTAAGAAACACAACACAAAAAGAAGGGTGATTTTTAAAATAAATCTATAATACCCTGTGTATTTTTATTAACTAAACTTGCCAGCATGCTTTTTTGAAGAAAGGAGAGGGCAAAGAAAGGGCAATTAGTATGACAAATCATTTGAGGCAAGCCATTATTAACTGAAAATAACCACAAGCTGCTGAGAGACATTTTGCTAAGGCCCAACCAGCACACCAATCCAGCCCTGCAGGAATACAAAGATCATTTGTCTAGTTATAGTTGCATGACAGAAAAGTCGCACAGATGAGTTTTCCAACACATTCAAAAAAATCAGTAGAGCAAATTCCTCAGCTTGACTTTATTCACATCGATCTGATTAAACATTCCTATCTCAGACAAAATATAGTCTGCATTTGACAGAACTGGTGCAAAAGATGAGAGCCTGGAGCAGGTAATTAAGGCTAGCACCCGGTATTTCTGGCTCCTATTATCAGTTTAGGAGACAGCTGTTAACACTAAGCAAATTTTTATTTAAAAGTATCAAAAAGGAAAAGCAGGAGAAAAACCCATAATATTGCACCTGAACATTTTCAAAAATACACCCCGACCCCTACACCCACCACCACCACCAACCACTACCCCACAAAACAGTCCATGATGGTAGTAAAGGAGTAATTGAGCTGCCAGAACATAGAAAATGTGGGTTCACACTAACCAGGAGAAATGAGGTGTATTTGCTCTAGACCACTCTCTTCATTTTTGTCAGAGAACTTCAGTGCAGTCTACCAGAACGATTAAACTTCTAAGCACTAGATACAACATAGCTGATACAGTAAAATCTTATAGTGGGCAACAAATTACTTGAGCAGTAATTTCAGCAGTTTGCTACAAAGTATGCATTAGATGCATTCTCAATCCTCATTAATTCCAATTCAATAGACTGGTAAAAGTGACATAAAAATAAAAAGGCACATAAAACATGGAGTCAAACTCTGACCCTTAATGCTGCTAAATTGCAAAGTAACATCATAATAATGTGTTGAAAAATTAATACAGAAATGCCTACGTTGTTTACTGGCTCTAAGAGCACCAGAGCTTGACGGTTATATTCAATTTAAGATTGAAAAACCCATAAATTACAATCCTGGTGGATACCACCAACCCACGAGAAAGAAAAATGTTTCGAGATGTCACTACAGGAGAAACAAAGGCCGCAGATCCCTTTTCCAACCTTCAGAAGAGCCATGGGTAAACTATCCATTTCCTAAAGTCTCACATAGCCATTGGTTTATGGCATGGCAGAAGAGGAACCAAAAAGAGTTACTGCCTACTACTTGACAACTAGATCTAAGCTGTCCTGGTATTCAAAGATTTGAGGTAGGAAAGGTTGATTGTGTGGAATAAACGGTCCCAGTGGTCTCTGAACAACTTATATCACCATGCATATCACCAATGTATCCCTTCAATTTGAAATACAACATGGCAGTATTTCCTCATTTTTGAATTAGAAAATAAATTCAATTTTTAGGATTTTGTAAGGGCTTGTTCTTGATAAATTTCCATTTTTAACAGTGACAGCTGTAAAAGTACTTTTTGGTCAGAGCTTTGTAAGACATTAGAGAAAATTTGTAAAAATTATTTGACTCAATTTGTTGCTCCTGCAAACACTGATCAATTCACACTGAAAATCTTGCAGACAAAAAGTACAACAATTCCCTGACAAATTAAACTGAAGATTCAAATTAAGCAACAGAAGTGCCCTAAGCTTCTATCAGCTGTTAGTTGCAAGCTACAAACCTAGGATGTAAATGTATATCAACTGGTTTCTATAACGTTGAGCTTTTGGAGTAAAACAAGAGAAACAAATAGTGCATCTACATTCTAACTGTTTTGCTCAGAAGGGTGTTTTTGCAGCCAATCTCCTTATCATCGTCCTTTCCCATGATATCTTACACAGTGAAGCCTCTCAGGGAGTGTGAACAGGATCCCAATCAAATGAACCAGCACTGGAAGTTCCACTCCCTGACTACACCTAATGCATCCCATCCTGTACCTGGAAGCGGTCCATGGCATCAGGTCAGAGCTAACCCGCAGTGCAACTCCCAGAACCCCGGGACCCCAGAATCCCAGAATTGTAAGGGCTGGAAGGGATCTCTGCAGATCATCCAGTCCAACCCTCCTGCCAAGGAAGGGTCATACAGGAACTCATCCAGGAGGGTTTTAAATGTCTCCGGAGAGGGAGACTCCGTGACCTTCTTGGGCAGCCTCTTCCAGTGCTTTGCCACTGTCAGTGGAAAGAAGTTCATCCTTGAACATTAAGGTGGAACTTCTTGTGTTTTATTTTAGGGCCATTGTTTTCATTTATGGCCCTTGCTCCTTGTCCTGTCACTGGACACCACCAAGAAAGAGTCCGGCACCATCCTCTTGGCACCTGCCTTAGAGATATTTATCTGCATTAATGGCATCCTCTGTCAGTCTCCTCTTCTCTAGACTAAACAGGCCCAGCTCCTGCAGTTTGTCCTCATAAGAGAGATGCTCCAAATCCTTGATCATCTTTGTTGCCTCTGCTAGTGCACCCTCTCCACTAGAGCCTTGTTTTGTACTGAGGAGCCCAGAACTGTACACAGCACTCCAGAAGTGGCCTCACCAGGGCTGGGCAGAGGGGCAGGATCACCTCCCTTGACCTTCTGGCCACACTTTTCCTGATGCACCCCAGGATACCATTGGCCCTCCTGGCCACAAGGACACACTGCCAGTTCAGAGTCAACTTGTCACCCAGTCTTGGTGACTCCCAGGTCCTTCTCTGCAGAGCTGCTCTCTAGTAGGTCAGCTCCCAGCCTGAGCTGGGGGTTATTCCTCGCCAGGTTCAAGACCCTGAACATGAATTTTTTATGCAGGACTCCATTTTCGGCAGTGAAAGACAAGCATACGCAGCTCAGACAGAGGAAACAATGTCTTGACAAAAAGAGACACAAAGGAAAAATGATGAGATGTGTTTAAGAAAACTTGTCACTCTCCTTTCTTATCTACATTTATACTTGGATATCAAAACTCAAATTTCTGTCTATTCCCTCAAATACTTGTCATATTCAACTCAAAATCATTCAGGGAGAATAGATGGCCAAAAGTGATTCCTTTTAGCTATGTTTATAGTATGTCACTTAGTCATCACACCTCTCCAGAAGGGCAATGCAAAAGCAGAGAACTCAACCTCTTTTTGAAGAACCTCTGATGAGTAAAGATTTTATTCTAAATGCATCTTCAACAATCATTTAAGGTGTGAAAGAATTTTACTGGAGTAAAAAGAGTCTGAAATTCAGTAAGAAAAAGTGCTCTCTTAGGTCACTAGATGTTTCATGCAGCTATTGTTCTCACTGCCATGTAATCCTGAATATCACAGTGTTGACAGAAAAAGGGAAGAAAATATCACTACAGTATGACTGCACACTTCTCTGAGTCTATTACACAAAGATGACAGTCAGAGAGGCTAAATACGCAGCTTTTTTTTACAGTTCCTTTTTAGAGTATACCTGAGGTTTGTTTGTCTGTCACTCAAGCTATAATTAATTTGTAGTTATTGACTATTGCACAGTAGCAAAAGAGATCAGCTTCTTGAAGTTTCTTTTTCTTCCCATCATTCTCACTTCACATTTTCTGCTATCCACTTGAGTTGCATTGTCTTATACTATCCAGCAAAACTAAATCTCAATGTGAAAATATGCTAAATTACTCAACTAAAACTGTCCTTGCCCTTTTTTTCTGCTACAATCATGAAAATGGTGGGAAAACAGAAACACCCAGGTCTATTAATCTATTCAAATCAAAGCCCTTATTATGCAAACACATCCCAAGGCAAAGCACAGCACAAACAATTCAAAGACAGGGATCCTCCAAAGAGGAAATAAAAAAGAATGCTGATGAATTTAAAAACCCAGAGTTGTTTATTCAAAATAGTTCGGTCATTTTGCATTCTGCTCTGTGTTCTGAAGCTGATACTAAGCATATATTGTAAATGGACTTGAAGACATGTTTATAGTAGCTTGCTAAAGAAACAGATGTAAATCTGACAAAAATCAAGGGAGGGAAGAATGGGCCTAGAGAGGGGTAGAATAATCTGCTATGGAAAGTTACAGAAAACATCCAATCTATCAAACTATCAGCAGGGAGACTGTCAGCATCCTGAAAAATGAAAAGAAAAAAATTCAATCCTTAAGACTTCTGAATAGTTTTTGAATGCTGCTGTAGTATTTTTAGGCTTAAATATAATGGGAACAGATAAATCACCTCGTGTTTCATGCTGTTGCTCATATGTGGGCTAGAAAATCATGACCCAGGGCCAAGACTTGCAGACTTTGTCATCCCTCCATATTGCCGGGCTTTCAGGTGCTCCTCAGGACCTTTTATTCAATTCACACTGAGATTAACTAGTGCTACCACAGGGAAAGATTCTTTCTTGCAGGTAATTGTGATACTTCTGAGGATAAACAAGACCAAATTAAGGCAGAAAAATTATGCTGTCTATGTCCCTGCTTTCCTAGAGCTGTTTGCTGGGTCCTCTGGCACTCATCAGATTTCCAGAGCAATCTCATGGGTAATCAGCCAATAACAGACACTTACAGCAGTTATCTGACAAAAGTAACTACTTCACACTTTACTAGAATTTAGTTATTTGGCCCGCTATTTGCCTCCAATGTACTGGGAGACAACTGGAGCTACTGTTCCAAAGAAGAAATACTGGAAAAATGGCTGAAATATTCTTTTCTGCCCATGCAGTACTTCTGGACAGTAAAGATGACCTGGTTGTTAACCTTAAGAAGAGTGCAACAGCTTTTGTTACAACACACAATGAAGTATGTATAAAACTTAACTCTGGGCTGTACTCCTAGATTCCTCTTCCTGCTTTCCTTGGCAGTTCAAAGGAAGTAGAGCTGTCAGGTAACTCGCTCTCCAGTGGGTACATGCTCTAAGGGCAAGCTGGGACCACAGGGGACTGACCGTCTGCAAAGATGTACTTGGGTCTTTACACTTCCTTAGTTGAGGGTGGCAAATTATGTTAGCTTTTGCATATGGCAAAATCTATTTTTTACACACAGCTAAAACTACCATCTCAAATACAAGAAAAATAGCAGTATTATTCTGGATGCCTAGGAAAATGCTGGCAACTTGATCCTTAGGTTCAATCTTCAGCTGACTCTGAGAATGCAACTAGTGGAAGGACTTCCCGGGGACTAGTAATGGAATTATAGAATAGTATCATAG
The DNA here is from genome assembly GCA_013398055.1 of Ifrita kowaldi. Lineage (NCBI taxonomy): Eukaryota > Metazoa > Chordata > Aves > Passeriformes > Cinclosomatidae > Ifrita > Ifrita kowaldi. The sequence goes on along the minus strand of VZRS01007954.1, from coordinate 596,472 downwards.
AATAGTTCGGGTTGGAAGGAATTTTTAAAGGTCATCTGCTCCAACCCCCTGGAATGAACACATCCAGTGATGGGACATCTACCACCTCTCTGAGCAACCTGTTCCAGTGTGTCAACACTCTCATAATAAAAAATTTCTTCCTTTTATCTATTTTGAAGCTACTCTTTTTTAGTTTAAAACCATTATCCCTTGTCCTGTTGCTACAGACTTTGCTAAAAAGTTTGTTTCCATCTTTCTTATAAGACCCTTTAAATACTGGAAGGCTGCAGTAAGATTCTTTTCCTTGCCAGGCTGAACAACCTCAACCCTCTCAGCCTTTCCTCACAGGAGAGGCGTTCCAGCCCTCTGATTGTTTTTGTGTCCCTCCTCTGGACCAAATCCAACAGCTCTATGTCTACCATTTTAAGGTAAAGCACAAATCTGAATTGCCAGAGAGAACAAACTTAGGAGTGACATATTAGCACTATAAAGGACAAATTCACCTTAGAAGGAAGGTGTTGGACTAAGCAGTCATCACCTTTTCCTGCCGTGCAAGGGGACACCTCTGCAGTCCCTCAGTCAGTACTGAACATCGTTACAACGCAATTAACACCAAAAGCAACGGATGAATTTGTGACTCAGTGTTTTGCTTATGAAAAATGTCAAGTCCTGGTCTTATTAGTCTTGATGTAAAATTATAATAATATCATTGATTAAAGTAGAAATTGCTGGATTAAAACCAGCGTAAGAGTATAATTTGTATCATGTTGATCAGTTGATTGCACACCATGTGTAATTACCTACTGAGCTGCAGTTATCAACTTCTTGAGTGTTCAGATGCATTCCATGAAGAATCTGATTATGAAGTACTGTTTCAAAACTGCAGCAATGCTATCTATGGGTCAGTCCATGATTTACTCTTAGAAAAAAAGATACAATTTTACTGTTCCCCTTTACATAAAAAATAATAATAAGTTTGTTGGCAATCAGCTCATATTGTTGAACTATGAACATCAGAACAAAACACAGGCTGAAATTGCTACATGCTCAGAATAGAGGCACACCAGCTAAAGTAGACCATCTCACATTCAGCCTTGGAATTCAAAGCACTATTAAGCAATCAGGTAAGACAAAATACATTTTTATAACCTATTTCAATTTTCCCATTGGAAGTTATTATGTTAGAAGCTCACTGTGCCTCCAACAGTGATAGCATATCTTGCATGGTAGATAAAGCGGGAGATGCAAGTTAACAAATATTTTCTGCAGATAGAAATCTGAACAGGTAACAGTTAGGTTCCACATCAGAAGAAAATGTTTTACTTCCATTTTTATTTGCTTTCATTATCAGTTCCTATAATCTATATGATACTTATATGACTTTTTTAGCAAAAATTATTTAACAATACAACCGACTCTCCCCCAATATTAAATAGTAACAATAATATTAAAATGATGAAATAATCTGATTTGTAAAAATTACAATTCTTCTTAAACTTTGAACAAATGGCAAAAATGTAAGACTGAGGGTAAAAAATACAGAAGAACTCTGTACTGTTGAAACAGTTACAAAAAATGGCAAGGGAAGGGAGCATGAAATTCTATTTTTCCACAAGTCAATTTAAAATGATATTAAGCATCAATGAACAAAGTGAGACAGGGAGTTTGAAAGAAATTGCACAAAAAGAAGATAAAGAAATATATCATGTGCATAGTCTATTTAACTTGAGATTGTTTTTCCCTTAAAGAAAGTATGTGTAAAGTGGAAGAGAATCAGAATTTGTTGGATGAAATGTACAGCAGCTTAAAATGTCCATTATTAAGAGAATTATTATTTGTCTAGAGAGATGGCAGACTTTAATTACATAACACCTGTTACCCAGTGTTAGGATGCTTTAGATGCACCCTAACGTATACCTGAGAAACAAGATGACCTGTGAGGCACCCAAGCAACATTGGGCACTCCATGCAAATCACCTAGAGACGAAAGCATGTTCCAGTGCTCATTTTGGTACTTAATTGCAACACCTTTGGAACCAAATCAATTGTATTGGTTTTGCTTTCATTATAAAAATAAGGGGAACATATTTTTGGGTGAAAAAAAAAATCAAGTTTGATTCAAGCAATTTCTAAGTCTAATATGCTAAACAACATTTGATACACGATCACTGCTGGTCAATCACAGCAATCTGATGAGTCCAGTAAGAGAACTTTTACCCACCATTCAAAGCACGCTAGAGGTAACGTGCCTAGGTGCCAAATGCAGTTGACCAGATACACACCAATATCACCTGTGGTTTTGGCAGGAGCATTGCTGAAGAGATACCTATCCCTCAAGCACATTTCTGGGAGATGCAATAATGAGTAACATTAGGAATTCTGAAAAGACTCTATGATCACGCATAAAGATTTCATTCAGAACATTGCCCCAGCCTGAGAGTCACATGAGAACAGCCAGAGCTGAAGTTTCAGTGGAGAAATAAAGCAGCAAGTTTTTTCATTTCTAAGTTGACACTTACACTAGTCATGCATATATTCATACATAATTTCATTCACCACAGATGAGTGAAAAGTTAGAGGAATAAATGGTAGGGGATGGAAATTTTCCCATCATCTTCAATAAAACAACAACTTACTCCACCTAAAACAGTATTTGCTTTTACAGTTGCATTTTGAATACAGGTTTACATTTGCAAAGCCAAAAGAAAGTGATTGTAAAGCTGTACAGTCAAACTCATAATTAGGGTACTCATTATTAGGGTACTCTACTCAACCAGGAATTCACTTCACTTGTGTATATAAATTATGCAACTTCTAATAGACTGCCTTCCCCTCCCCCCACCCCAGAAACCCTGTACCACTGATATGTGTAATAAATGAAAAGTTATTAATGATTAGCTGGTCAATATTTGCTGAAAACTGTTAAAACCTGTGGCAAACCTGTTAAATCTATCCATTTGTCTTGAACTTGCTATAGCACTTCTCAGAACAGAGGACTGCTTCACAAACTTAATCAATCTTTAAACCGGCCAGCAAAATGAAAGATGATATCACTCCATTTTACAAATAGTTGACTGAGGCATAGACAGACTAAGAAAAAGAATCCTATTAATTTTCACACCTAACTTGATAACTCTGGTGAATGACTTTTCAGAAGGTGATTGCTATATGGTACTTCATCCATTCAAGCTAGCATTCCCATTGGCTTCAGTTATAAGTGCTCAGCAATTCTGCCAGACATTTCTACAGAAATTTCTAGCTCTTACTCTGAAAAATGAAAATTGCACTTATTAACCATTTGTAAGAAGTACGGCTTGAGTAACTACCTGGTGCTGCAAAGGAGTACAAAGACAATAAGAAAATCCTTAGGGCAGTAATTAGATCCAGCATCCACCATTCTGTCCACTACATAATGACTTTCAAGAAAGACAGAAGTCCTATGAAAACAGGTCTCTTACTTCTATCATAGAATGACTGTAGCTCCACTTTGTGGAAGAGTTGTTTTTAATTGTTCAGAACAGCAGAAGAAAACAAAACTGACGAACCCAAAGTCTGCCTTAGGGTGGCTAGGTGGGAATACTCACATTATGTACACAGCAAATTTATTGATTGGATGGCTCATCAAAGAGAAGTCTGGGCAAGTCAGAAAGAAGAAAATACAATGAACCTGAAGACCTTCCAAGTGTCCAAACTTTCACTGAAATACGCATGATGACAGAGAATGATTGTATTTTGACAAATAAAAATCCGGCAAAGAGGATATAGCTCTTTTCCCTATAAAATGTATTGAAAATATAACAGAGGGATCAGAAAATCAAAGGCTGCCTTCAATGGAGGTTTTCTGACAAGAGAGGAACCGTAAGTCTCTGAAGTCTCGTAGTCCATTCAGAGCTCAGAAAGAAAGTAAGCTTCAGTGGATACAACCCTTCTGCACATTCACCACAATTCTGCCCTTGCCTTCCTACTCCTTATTTATCTGAATACGCGATGTAGGCTTCCTCAGCAGGCAATCTGCACATCCTCAGCTACCTGCTTTCCCAGTCAGCTGTCAAACAGCTGCCCCTTATCTTTGTTCCCAGCTAGTTTATCATCAGCTTTAGCGCCAAAATGCCTGCTCTTACCCATTTCTTCTTCACTTAAACAGTTGAGCTCCCTAAATTATCTTTTCTAGCCAGTCTGTTCTCCTCTTACATCTGCTCCAGATTTTCTGTCCTGAATGCCTCTATTTTCCCTGCTAGACTCCAGTTTCTATCTGTCCCTTTTGCTTTTAATCAAAAGCTTATGGCTCTCTGCACACTTCCATGCTGTGTCTGAGCAGTGTTGAAAGCATCTGAAAGTTCTAGTACTCTCAAGGGGAAGCAAATGGTCACAGAAGGAGTTACTATTACTCACCTTTGTCAATTTATTCTCCTTCTTCTTCATAATTTAGGATATTGACCTTATTTTTAGGATATTTACCTTATTTTAGGATATTTTAAACTGAAATAAATATCTTCCCCACTTGAATATCTTTGTGAAGCACTGTACTTAGCTCCCTGTTCTCCAAGTATGTAGTTCATAACCCTTGTGTTTCAGGGGAATATACACAAGAATCAATGTCATCTATTTTTTTTAATGTTTTATAAGGGAAGTTAGATGAGTTGATAATGACTTTACATTTGTGGCAAATATTTTACTCAATCCAGTTAAACTTAAGCAGCTGCTTCTGCTTTTAAAGGCCCCCACTAATAACAGCTCCTAGATAATGAAGTTAAAGAAATACGCAAGATGTACAACAAATAACTAGTACATAGGCTCCTTTAAAATACAGAGAGGGAAAAAATCTCTGTCAAAAAGCACCAGACATTTCTAATTTATGTTAGTTCTTCCTATCTGTAATAACAAAATTTGTAAGGATTCTGCTCTAAAGGATTACTGGAGCACATAACTGTAGGATAAGTTAATTAGGTGTGTTGTTTCAATAAAATATGCTATTCAAAGAGTCTTCTATTTTCCTGATTAACCACCATTAAATAAAAGAAAAAAGTCCGTCAAAAGGAAAGCCAACAATAAATGAAAAAATGAGAAAGACAGCATGTTCTGAAAGAAAACAATGAAAAATTTGTAAGCACTGATGACAGTCGTATCCAGGAGAGAACTGTCTTTCTTTTAACGTCAAAGAGTGGTACTAAAAGCACTCAGCAATTCCTGAGTTCAAAAAAAAAAACAGCACAAGCAACAAGATTGAGACAGAGTATTTAATGCAGCTAGAAATTACAGGACTGAAGCCCCTCACCACTGTTACACAAGCAATTTTACTCAAAGAAAAATGAAGAAAGCCCAATATTATAAAGTGAATTCAGAGGGGTTAAAGAGAGAGTGAAGTCTTGGCTGTTGTGCAGATGAGAGAAATAGGATGCATGATCCTACAGTCTGCAGATACACTGTGGACAATGCACAGTGAGAGATTTACTCAAGACTATTTATTAGCTTCTTACCTCCAGAAGCTGTAAGGCAGATTAGGGACATTATGGGAATGCCATTTTCACCACACAAACAATGTGCACTTTAAACTTAGAGGGTACCTGTCAATGAATTTCCTCTCAGGCTGGCAATGGCACTGTTCCACGCTATCTGCTCCTCTCACTCCACCCCTGCCAGCATGAAGCACTCAGTAACAGCTACAATTTTGCATTCTGTATTCTTTATCAGCACATCACCTTTCTCATATAATAACAGCACTGAAAAAGACAAGCAACCAACCAACCTTTTTTCAAAAAGTCAAGATGAAAAAATCCTGTTTAGTTCTCCTGCTCTAGCTTCTGTACATAGTAAAATTTATAGCAATGAAAGGATGTGAAAAAAAACCTAAATAATATGGGCTTTGTCTTGGCAAAGTGAGTACATTTACAGAAAGGAAAGTGTGCTTTAGTTCAGCTTTGTGCTATGACAGGAACCATCAATGTTTGGTGCACTTCTCTTACTAAAACTAAAGGCGAGCATGAGCAGAATTTGAAGGCAATGTATGGCCCTTCGCACCGATTTACAATTTTCTACTCAGCACATTGATAGTATACTTTGTCTCCAAAAGAAGCTTGAAACAGGAAGAAATGTAATAAGGAACAAAGGAAAGAGAAATATCTGTAATATAGATTTTTTCACCAATCTCAGTGGAGAATGAAAAAGAAGAAACAAACACAGAAACAGAGAAAACATCCTGCAGCTAGTTAAACCGGGGGAATTCTTTCCATTGAATTATCCTAATGATTTCCACATACAATTTATTGAGCAGGCAGCTCAAGTAGATGGATGGATATTTAAGAAGAGATGCATAGTGATCATTTGAAATGATAACCACATTTAACATTATCAAGAATTACCTGGAAAACCATTTGCCACAGTCATCTTTTGCATCTGGCTGTCTAATGGTGCCTTTAATGAAAGAGACAAGCATAACTTAACTAATTACTTAGAGATATTGAAATCCGTCATGTCAGTAACTTCTTAGCACACATTTTCTTGGACCTTCAGCTTTTTTCCTATAAAGTGGAAAAAATTAGAATTAGGTAGCTTTCAAAGTTATGAAATGTGAGGTCATATTATGACAAAGTATACCACTCAAGAATGAAAGCAATTTTAATTAAAATCCATCTCATTTGGAAGAGCAACCTTCTATCATTAGAAATTGGAGATTCCAGTGAGCAAGATTTTGGTAAGTTGAGTTAGAAGGCGTTAATCAAGACGTTGATTAGTTTAAAACATAAAATGGATGTTCCTGGTTTTTTACCGTCATTCCTCCCACTGCAACACGAGAAACAGACTTCATGTTTTTGTTTCTCCTCCAAAATAGCCTCCATACGTAACTCCAAAAATCTAGGTTTCTGTGACTACTTTTCAGTAGAGGAAAAGCCAATTCAACAAACATCTTTCTACAATTTTATCTGGACCTTGCTCTTAGACATCAGATAACATATACTCATTGAACCACAGCACCAGAGTATAGTTGAGGTTGGAACGGACCTCTGGAGGTACTCTGCTTTTTCGAAGCAGGATAAGTTGGAACAGGTTTCTCAGGGCTGGGTCCAGTCAGGTTTTGAAGATCTCCAAGGTTAGACTCCAAAACCTCCTTGAGCACCCTCTGTGAGTGTTTAAGCCCACATAACGAAAATGGTTTTTCCTTGTATTTAAACAGAATTCCCTGTGTTTTTGTTTGTGCTTTCCTGGCCTTTCACCGTATACCACTGAAAACAGTCTGGCTCTGCCTTCTTTGTACCCTCCCATCAGGAATTTATACACCCTGACAAGATCCCCACTGCAAAGTCAGGGTGAACAGTCTTGGCTCCCTGACACTCCCCTCTGAAACATGCTCCAGTTCCTAATCACCTTAGCAGCCCTTTGCTGAACTTGCTCCATGACTTACCAGCACTGGACACATCACTCCAAATGCAGTATCATCAGTGCTAAGTAAAGAGGAAAGCCCTCCACCTTTGCCCTGCTGGCAAATGCTCTTTCTACTGCATCCGTGGAGACCATTGGCCTATTTTGCTGCAAGCACACATTGCTGTTCAGCTTGTCCACCAGGACTTAACTAGGGTTCTGTGCAAAGCTACTTTCCAGCTATTGATCCCCTAGCATGTGGGGTTGGTCCTCTGCAGGTGCAGGACTTCGAATTTCCCTTTATTGAATGTCATCAGGTTCCTGTTGCATCATTTCTATATCCAGTCAAGCACAAAAATCTGTGCCTCCCAGTCTTGTATTGCTGTGTATGCATTGTGTCCCATAATCTAGGTCGTTAATGACGCTGTTAAACAGAATTGGAACCAGTACAAACACCTGGGAAATATCAAGCAACACTCAAGAAATGTCACATGCTTTTGTTTGTATTAGACACTCTAGACAATTCGCTTACAATATTCAGATGCACAAAAATACCTGAGTCACTGAAAAAGTTCTAGAAAATGCTCGCAGAAATGAACCAGCAAGAATACTACTGAAGAGAAATGAGGAGAAACATCTTACCTAGTTTTTCTTTAAAAGCCTAAAAGGCTGGTTTATCACTATTATTAATACAAAGAAATAGGGACAAAAATATTATTTATTGATAATGATAGCTTATCTAGTTTCTGTTGTGCATATTAATATGTACTGGTTCCAAAGACATTTTTCTCTATTTAAAGAACAGTTGTTCAAGGATAAATTTGCCAATTCTAGGTGACTTATTTGTGAATCACAGTTGGCCTTCAGGTTAGAGCTTTGCTAGGGAACACATATCTTTGCAATCGCCAACCTCAATTACATAGTAGCTACTGAAGTCTTCCTATGCATTTTTTTCTTATACTTTCACATCCTATTAAACTACATTCCTCTTTCAATCAGGTTAATTCACTAATAATGGGTGTTCCCAAAATACTGTGGAGATGTTTGTCCTTCAGCCAGTTCTGTGACATTAGGCCTTCACCCCTGACTCACAAAGCAGGTTTCTGTGTGTTCACAAGTGTGCACTGCAAAGGGTTCCATTCAAAAGACCCTAGCATAGCCAATAAATCTAAACACATAGGTTTTCCCAGGCAGTTATCTATCTTTACAGAAGTATGAAACCCACTCCCAACACACACACATTTCTACAATTGCTGGGTCATGTTACTGACTATATATTTTTTCTAGCTCTAAGACTGGGCATTTGTCCTTTACAATCTTTTGGGAAAAACAAAATTTAGCCTTTCAATTTTCAAGAATACTGAGAAGTTTTGTTCCACTACCAGAGACATCTTCTTTTCAAATTCTGAAGTGGGCAAAAATGACAACAATTATACATTTTATTTTGCAGTGCTAGCTTTATGCCTCACTATCTTCTTTCAGTAAATTGATGGGTTTGATTGTTTGAAAAATCTTTAAATGCTTTATGACTAATGCTGACTCAGAATACTAATGCACAGCTCAGAGCAGCAAACAAAAATGATAGCTGAAAACTAGTACTTTTCCTTCTCAGGTGTAGCAAGCTTTTATTATACTAGCAGATAAAAGGATTTAAGAAATTTACATTAAAATAAGACTATGTACTCATCAAAACTGATGGTAATATTAGTTCAAATCATTTAGTTTTAACTACCTGGTTTCTAAAATGTTATTTCTTAAGAACTGCTACTAGCAAAAAAATTATCCAGGACAACAATAAGAAAATAGCTTTCTAAAAGTAGCAAGAAATTAATACAGCTTTTGTTGGTACTTTCTATTTAAATACCTTTTCACAAAAGCACTCGACCACCGTACATAAACTAATTTAATGACAAACATGTTTTTCAGTGTGCCTAATTCTATTAAAGAAAGTAGATTTTCAAACTTAGAAACCTTTTTCTTTATAAGATGAGGGAATCTGACAGATTGCTGTCCTGAAATATGCTGAGCCCATGTAGGCTTCAAGCAGACCTGGGAGTTCATCACCTTAGAGGAGGCTCTCAACTGGTTTCACACAATGTAATATTACTCACGTTTCTGACATCATCTGCCAGTATTAACGACTATCACCTTTCACACTCATTGTGAGAGCAAAAGATCTAGCCAAAAATTCATGAGTACTAAGCACAGCACTAGTGTTTTAAATAATGTACATATGTCCAAAGCCAGCAGCCCATTTTCTAAGGTAAAGGTTGGGGCTCAGAGGTGTTAATATGGAACAAGAAAATAATGGAGAAAAAAAAAATTCTTTCCCTGGAAAGTGTAATGTGGATTGGTACCCTACGCATTTTCTGACCTCTAAAGGTTAAAGTGAGAGTGACCAGCATGGCAATATACATCAGATCTTTCCCGTATCTCAAAAAGACCATTGTGTACATTTTAAAAACTTCTTGACATGAAGCAATGATACTAAAACCAAACCAAACCCTCTGTCTTAATCAGTATTTTTGTTCTAGCACATGAAGATCAATTGAGTCAGGAAGAACAAAGAAAATAAACTTTAAAAATGGGGAGGGGGAGGTGAAAAACCATGAGGAGAAAGAGAGAGAGAGGGAGAGATGAAAAGTTCACAAATCTTCATCTGTAAACAAAATCACTTTCTAAAGCTGAAAGCAATAAATGGCTATTAATACCCCAGTGAGAAGTAGCTAGAGAAGTATGTATTTATGCCAAATGAGAGGAGTGATTTAGTGGTGGGCCAGTGTCTTTTGTCAAACTTTCCCTGCATAAACTCTCAATCAGAAATACAAGTTTTTAAAACCCACTGAAATTAAATTAAACTTTATAACTGAGACCAACTTCTGAATTGAAGCAACACAGAACAAATACTAAAAGTTAACTAATTGAACACTTCCAGATATGAGGAAGAGAGATAGTGAAAAGAAATTAAATATAAAGTTTTATATGACACTTATCAGATTCTAAAGTGCTTGTCAAAACAGGTCCCAAATACACAAGGAGTATCATCGATCTTGAATCTAAGCCTATCAGTGCAGATAGCCTCATTCCACTGGATCCACTGAAGCCACTTGTTGAGAGTTGGTCATTAAGTACAAGTTCTTATATAATCACGATAAAAAATAAAAAGTTGAAGGGAACCATCAGTTTGGGGTTTTTCTACAGGTGGGAGATGAAAGGGTCTGCATAAGGACAAAGAGGGATTGCCAATGTGTTAAAAATATGGGTATGAAAATGAAGACTACAGACAACCAAAAGCTGCCAAAATGAAGCTACTCTAAAATTTGTGTAAAAGTATAAAATCATGGATATCAGTGTTGCTTTTAATAAAATGAAACAGATTGAGCAAAGGATCAGATTTTAAGCATAGTTAGAAAAAAGCTCAACATTGAAATGAAAAGAACTAGTATTATATTGATAAAACACATGGTAGTATGTAATAGGAAGTAGACCTATCAAATATTGTTATTTATTTATCATTTATTCCATTTTTGAAATCAGGGAATCAATTCAAAAGCGTCCATTAAGCACTGCTACAAAGAAGAAAAACAATGCACATAAGGTCAATTCCAGTTAAGGCCAAAATTTTAAATCTAAATTAACTAAAACCAGCTACACAGTAAATGAGATACTTCAAGTCAATCACAGTTACCAGCCCTAAACACTGAAATGTACCAGTCAGGTATCGCACAGCTGGGATTATGATTAGATATTTTTCCCTGCCATCATTTTTAATACACATTCTCACTACTGAACTCAGCTTTGAGGAAAACAATCAATTGTTTCTGTCCTTCATCCTACTCTTCGTTCTATCCTCAAAATCACCCTACGAGACTGTAAACACCGCAGTGAGAGTGTGGACAAGTAAGCAAGTGTAATCGACTCTGACTCTGGGCAGCTGCAGAACAGGACCAAGAAACGCGAACTTTTTTTACTGGTGGCTTTAACTTTGATTTTGTTCATTTTTCACAACACCTGCACCATTGCTGTAATGGCAGGTTAACTACCCGTGCTTCTTTCTAAATGGAGCATTCAGTCACACAGCACACCAGTGTCTTCACACTTCAACAGAGTGTTTAAGAAGGCATCAGTCAAAGCTTCTAATCAACTCTCAAAACAAAGGAGACACATGGAGCAAGGGCTATTCATGTTATTACTCTGTGTTCCTACACATATTTCCCCTTACAAATTAACTGTGTGACCACTTTGTCTCCATTTGGTAACCTGAAGCCAGCAGCTTAAGAAATAGACTTTTGTGTTCTTCGTGCCACCTTATAAAACACTGCTGCCTCTGACAGGGTCCTGCTACAAAATTTCCTCTCCAGCCTCAAACACATTTTGCAAAGCCTGACATGTCCCAGAATAAAGAAAGACACAGGACACGGTGCACAATGCACAGCTCAGCACAGTGCTAAGCAGTACGCAATAAACCCTTGGAAATCCTAATAGCTCAGCCAGGAAGTGACAACGGCAGTGCAATGTGGCTAAAGGGGTATCAATCAAGAGTTGCTTAACAAAGCAGATTCTCTGAATCTTGGTTGAAATGGATTTCTCACCCCAAATGACTACACAGTAAGCACATCTCTTTTCATCAGCTAACTGTATTTAAGTAAATAAGCCAGAAGACTTGTCCCATTTCTTACTATGTCTAATAATGACTTATAAGGTAATTAAGAGAAAAATTAAGAAAAAGGTTTGTTGTGGAAAAGAAGCAGTGGATAGCACTGACCACCTTTCATGTACAAGAGCAATTGAAGCATCTTCTACAATGGGGTGAAGCCACAGTTGGGGGTAAAAGGAAACACTACCTGTGTAAAAAAAGTTCTCACTCATTTATTACCACAATTTGAGATCAGTGAATGGCTATCACAAGTTATTATTTATAATCATGCTGGCCTGATTTAAGTGGACTGAAATTTGGATTTTCTGAAACATAAAATTATGTAGAAAGGGAGTAATGGATTCTACTGTATCATGGAAGAAAAGGAATAACCCAAAATAAAATCCCCTTATGCAAAAAGTTGAGGATTTTTTTTATTCATATTCAACAATATTTTTTAAACTTTCCTAGTAATTGTGAGTTTAAAAAAAGAAGTAAAAGAAAAGTAGGATGCTAAAAGACCTTATGCCACCTTATGAATAACTTATTTCCAAATATTTTAATTTTAAAATTGCAAGAAGCAAGTAAAATTACTTTTATCTTTTTCTTAACAGCAGAAAAATCAAGTATTAGTGTAAATCATTAGATATAAAAATCATACTATATTGATTTGTTTTTGAACACTCCAGTTTTACTCATCTTTTAACTCCTTAGCTATTACTCTGCTTTGCATAGAATATTACCTTTTTTAAAAATTCTGTTAATACATTCATTACTTTAATCAGTGAGCACAACAAGGGCTTAATAGATAAAAACTTTCTTCAACATTATCAACTTTCATACCAAAAGCTACTTTTTAACATTCTCTTCTACAG
>VZRS01007954.1:559173-583356 GCA_013398055.1 Ifrita kowaldi | reverse complement strand
CAAGTAAGCAAGTGTAATCGACTCTGACTCTGGGCAGCTGCAGAACAGGACCAAGAAACGCGAACTTTTTTTACTGGTGGCTTTAACTTTGATTTTGTTCATTTTTCACAACACCTGCACCATTGCTGTAATGGCAGGTTAACTACCCGTGCTTCTTTCTAAATGGAGCATTCAGTCACACAGCACACCAGTGTCTTCACACTTCAACAGAGTGTTTAAGAAGGCATCAGTCAAAGCTTCTAATCAACTCTCAAAACAAAGGAGACACATGGAGCAAGGGCTATTCATGTTATTACTCTGTGTTCCTACACATATTTCCCCTTACAAATTAACTGTGTGACCACTTTGTCTCCATTTGGTAACCTGAAGCCAGCAGCTTAAGAAATAGACTTTTGTGTTCTTCGTGCCACCTTATAAAACACTGCTGCCTCTGACAGGGTCCTGCTACAAAATTTCCTCTCCAGCCTCAAACACATTTTGCAAAGCCTGACATGTCCCAGAATAAAGAAAGACACAGGACACGGTGCACAATGCACAGCTCAGCACAGTGCTAAGCAGTACGCAATAAACCCTTGGAAATCCTAATAGCTCAGCCAGGAAGTGACAACGGCAGTGCAATGTGGCTAAAGGGGTATCAATCAAGAGTTGCTTAACAAAGCAGATTCTCTGAATCTTGGTTGAAATGGATTTCTCACCCCAAATGACTACACAGTAAGCACATCTCTTTTCATCAGCTAACTGTATTTAAGTAAATAAGCCAGAAGACTTGTCCCATTTCTTACTATGTCTAATAATGACTTATAAGGTAATTAAGAGAAAAATTAAGAAAAAGGTTTGTTGTGGAAAAGAAGCAGTGGATAGCACTGACCACCTTTCATGTACAAGAGCAATTGAAGCATCTTCTACAATGGGGTGAAGCCACAGTTGGGGGTAAAAGGAAACACTACCTGTGTAAAAAAAGTTCTCACTCATTTATTACCACAATTTGAGATCAGTGAATGGCTATCACAAGTTATTATTTATAATCATGCTGGCCTGATTTAAGTGGACTGAAATTTGGATTTTCTGAAACATAAAATTATGTAGAAAGGGAGTAATGGATTCTACTGTATCATGGAAGAAAAGGAATAACCCAAAATAAAATCCCCTTATGCAAAAAGTTGAGGATTTTTTTTATTCATGTTCAACAATATTTTTTAAACTTTCCTAGTAATTGTGAGTTTAAAAAAAGAAGTAAAAGTAGGATGCTAAAAGACCGTATGCCACCTTATGAATAACTTATTTCCAAATATTTTAATTTTAAAATTGCAAGAAGCAAGTAAAATTACTTTTATCTTTTTCTTAACAGCAGAAAAATCAAGTATTAGTGTAAATCATTAGATATAAAAATCATACTATATTGATTAGTTTTTGAACACTCCAGTTTTACTCATCTTTTAACTCCTTAGCTATTACTCTGCTTTGCATAGAATATTACCTTTTTTAAAAATTCTGTTAATACATTCATTACTTTAATCAGTGAGCACAACAAGGGCTTAATAGATAAAAACTTTCTTCAACATTATCAACTTTCATACCAAAAGCTACTTTTTAACATTCTCTTCTACAGTTATGTCTGAAGAGTACTTTTTTTAAATTATAACCGACAGCTTCAGGTGTCATGAAGTTGAACAGTACCTTTTGGACTGCATTTAATTTTTAAACAAAATCCCACAGTTCTAATTGTGCTGAAAACTAAAGACTTAATGCTTAAAATACACTAGATAGCTCTCCTTTTCCAACTAAATCCAGAAGTGTGGAAAACCAATAAAGGCCACATCTAAACTGTCATGCAGACGTACTGAAAGCAGTAACATATATGTCAGTCGTGAAATGAAAACAGCGGGAAGTACAGTAACTGCAGGCTAGCTCATGGAAAGCCAGGACTTACTAGAACAGGTTCACTGCCACACCAATGCAGCCTTTCAGATCCCAGGTGTTTAGCAGTCCTTTGTATAAACACTTATGATCAGCATGAGGTCAAAGATCTTTACAGCATCTGTACTGAAAAATATCTTCTTCAGTGCCTACATTTAACTTCCCTACTGCGCAATATTTTGACAAGCAGAATATTCTGTTCAGCTAGAATCTCAGTTAATCAGTTCTTTTTTTTTTTCTTTCTGGTCACCAGAGAGATTAGTTTTAACTCAGCTTGCTTGTCAAACTGCAGAAGCCTAATCGCATAATATCAGGCATGCATGTTTAATTTCAGAAACTTATTCATGTATTCTCTATTCTCCCATGCATATTGCATAATACAAACTTGATGTCAATGAAAGTGTGCATGTGCTTTATCTTGGAAAAAAAAGTTAAATGCATTATTTACAAAGTTTTAGTCCTTCTTTTCAGAAAATACTTCCCTTCACTAATGCTTCTTGCTCACTATGGTTTTTATTTATGGATGTAAAGGTATATTCTTTAAACAATGAGTAGTCATGTCACATCTTGCCAAATCCTTTCAGGTAAGTATGATCAAAAGAGCTTCTCAAGAGTTACCGTTTCAGAAATTCAGACAATTTGTCTGATTTTGCTTTCCGCTTTTGTTTTCTTCTCTAATGACTTCTTATTGTTAACTTACTCAGTGGAAACATTTGAACTAATCTCTCAGATCCAACTTAGAATACCCTGATTCCATGTTACTTTGCAAGTGAGCTTCTTTCTATTAAGAGGACAACTTGAACTCTTTCTGAATAGAAATTATTATACAGTTTGCATGAAACAGAATGGCATAATTTAGTCTTCAGACATGCTATCACAAACTCTACAGCAGTTGGAATGATAAAATATAATTAAAATCAAGTGCACGTATCAGAAGAGCAGCCTTTTCAACCTAAGCCAAGACTAGCAAATTATAGGGGTAACAGCTTCTACTGAACACCATGAACTAAAAGATGCTTTCTAGTTAGGTTGACTGAGACATCAGCATACATTAGTCACAACAGTGACCAAGCACAAAGCACAGCAGGGATTGCGGGAGTGTTACACATTGACTCGTTTTGCCTGACAATCAGTGACACCGACAGTAATACCACGGACTCCTCGCGAGTGTAAAATGTATTATTTGATCAGGTAGAGCGTCCATCACTGCCCGGCCATCAGCAGCAGACTGGGCACTTCTGCCATGGGTAATCACTCAGGTAAAGCACATGCGCTGCCTGGCTGAGTGAGCAGCGCACGCTGTGCCTCTGTGCTCACTCCAATCCGTAAATCAGGCACACTCTGATCAGAGACAATTAGAATCAGGTTGAAAGCTTGTTTCACTTTTCCCCACAGTATAGTGCTGTTCTGCAGAATCAACTGCCCAGAAGCTGGCCGTAATTTTTAACAGTTCCCTCTGATGGCCTTCCCAATTTGCCTTTGCAAGCCAATTTTCTATATATTTCAGAAACTTTGGCCTTAAATTATGCCAAAAATGGCATAATTTATTCATATCTCAAATTTATATTATGTGACAGAAAAGTTTGTGAGCCAGCACATTCTTATTTCTCTCTTGACCATATTGAATCAAATTGGGTTTTCTTCCTTTGACACCAAAATCTGAAAAGGTTTAAAACCTGAAACACATCTGCATGCAGACATTTTGATAATGGGACTCCGTACTAGTCTAACACCTTTAATCAAAAACTTTCATTCTAAAATGTGTTCTCTTCTTTCTAACGTTATGCAAAAACTTAGAGCTAAACACACCACAATGTGAAATGAATTTATTTGAGAAAATAGCTGAATATTTATTTTACTCTATTTCAGAGCTGAGCATACGCTTCCTAGTTTTAAAATCATGTAGAGGTTTAAGAACAACTCTATCAGTACATCCATGGATGAGACCTGTCACTTAGAAAAGTTGGAATTTCTTTCATTGTTTAGGTCACTAATTTAAGTGACTAACTTTTACTGATCCATACATGATCAAGTCTTTGCACAATACAGGGCTAATTACTGGAAATGCAAATTTAAATTATTATAACCAAGAAAAGAGTAATGATAGTTTCCTGTCGAAGGTGATAGTTCCACAATTATCCATATCTGAGTATCTAACTTGATATATCCTATATTATTTCCACAAAATTGAAAAACTCCAAATTTAAAAATGAAATTTATTGTAAATATAACTGTAACAAAATACTTTCATCTAAACAATTAGAAGTGAATTTATTACATGGACTTAAAGAAGCATTAATTTCTTTTAAAGTTATTTTACAACTTGGAGTTTTCTTGTTTAGACAGCATACATTAAAAAGAATAAAACAATCTGAAGGAAAAAAGAAAACTGATTTTTTTTCATACTCCAAAAAAAATCTTACAATTCCTAAATATTCAAACAAGTAATTAAGAAAGGAAGCCTATCTCAGAAGTAATTCAGAATTATGCCAGAGAGATAAGATACTGCCATTCACAACCTTGCAAATTTTGCTTATGCAAATATGAAGAGCCACTGTCATTTCTAAACTTCAACAGTGCAGAATTTTGCTTAATGTTCTAATAAGGAAAGTGTTCATGCTGTGGAATTGCAGCAGCTCACATCCCCAGTTAAAGAATGGAAGTCATTAATAACTCTAAAAAAAATTGTATTAAGAAGGTTTCTAAAACTACTTTGAAATGCAGTCATTTATTCCAACGTTTCAAGAAAAATAAAATGAGTGAAAAAGCAAAAGCTTTATTTTGGTCATACTCATTATGAGCAGGAAATGTTTCTACCATATTTTTACATTATGAATTTAGAACCAATATCACCTAGAGAGTAATACTCACTAAAACCCCTAACAGGTACTGTGAACTTTAGCTTTCAACTCTCTGAACGATGGGTGAGCTTAGAGGCAGCCACTGCAAACAGTAAACACATTGGGGAATTACAGTCATACTGTAGTGCAAACTGTAGTGTTTCAGCTGAAAGCAGTTTTACAGTTCTAATGTCATCCTCTGGAAGGCATTAAAACCATTGGCACACAATTTTATTACCACAGTTTTTACCAAGTATTACTACAATATCTCAAATAATAAAGCCTGGCTGTCTATATATGCTATAATTAACACAATATCAAACTGATTACAGTCGGCATATAGTGGTAATACATGTCTTCATTAGTTTCCCAAGGGAACAATTAGGACTTGCAAAAGCTATTTGTTTTCAGTGAAGCTCGTAATCCACTAGATTTACAAATCCATACACTAACAAATGGAATAATCATTCAAAAGATGATCTCGACCACCTTTAGCTTTTGGGAGTAAAAGATATTAGGGACTCTAAGGTGTTTTCAGATTTGGTGAATGCATCCCTACATCCTGATACCTCCTTTGAAGTCATGTTTGTTCCTTCTAGTGCAAGATTTTCTCACTTCACCTCAAGTATCTGAAACAATGGTAGTATAGGTGTCTTCCTGCAGAAAATCAACTCTTCTTGCTCTACATTTTTTCCTAATAAACTGTCTCCTGCTTGACATCAGCATTTTCTGCTAATGTAATGATAAAGAGTATATAAAATATGAAAGTGTCCTTGTATATGACAGACACCAACTTGCCATCTTAAGGAGATATTCATAAGAAACCCCTCATCTAGCAAAGCAACTAGTCATTCATCTTGCCAATCACGGTGTCACTTCTGAATAAATCAGACTTAACATTTTCATTATCACACTCCCACTATGTTTTCCTCAAGGCTAGGAAGTTATTAAATGGTATCAACATCTTCACCCATGCTCTGACTAAAATAATTCGACTGACTTGCATCAAAATGGGAGGAAATTTCATGTTCAAGTATTTTAAATTTAATCTGTGATGATACATCATTGAACATCTTTTATTCTTATGTATCCACTTCATGAAAATCTAATCTTAGCACCTGTTCATTGCATTTTTTGGCACATCACTAGCTAGAGTAGCTACATCTGTGGTGTGCAGGCCCTTCAATGCCTCTTTCAGGAGAGAGGCTTAACCTCTTAATACAAAAAACCCCCAGATTTTTTATTTAAAAAAAAAAAAAAATAGTATTAAACAGAGTGGAAGTTTTGCTTGACTTTTAGGGTATTTATCATGTATTGCATTACTTTCCATAGAAAGATTCCCTCTTAATTAAAAATTAAAAATCACGGCTTAATGGAGGATAAACTCATCACTCATGAAGACCATGCAGGTTCTGTTACGGATTCCAATATGACATCCAATATGCAGGCCCTGTGGATAGACAGGATTGTATTGTCCATAAACTTTGAGATGCATCTGGTCTGTAGTTCTTCACCTGCATCTCCTCTTCTCATCAAGGATCTTATGCCTTAGATCTGTTTGCACAGCAAGTGACCAAACAATAGGAATGCATTGCACACTTTGGAAAATTCTACGGCAACACTGTCTCCACAACATCAGCAAAACCTCTGAATGGGGTAATCAAATATTAGCTCAGTAAATTATATTTCCTAGTCACATTTACTATTTTTGACTGTGAAATCTTCACCGTGAAAGATATTTTACTTCATTAGTATGCTTTGAACAGCAAGCAAGCAAATGAATTATTTAAACTCAACTGCAAAATGATTGTGAATTTCTCTTTCATCTTCGAAGCTTTCAAACTAGAGGTAGAAACACCATCAGATTTAGGCAACCTCATTACTTCAAATTGTATTCTTGGGAACAAATCTGTCTTTAGAAAAGGATTACATTTACATGTAAAATCAATTAATTCAGCAAGTAAGATCTATTACATCTTCTCTTTTTAAGGAACTGCATATTATTGGATTAATTTTGTTATTCACTGGTATCTGTAGAATATCAGATGCCTGCAGTTCTGAAATGCTACCCCTATTTTCAGGACAGTTTTCCCTAGGCAAATATGAAGCCTTTATATAAAAGCTTTTACTTAACTATTTGCCATATTGGCTGTAGTTTTAAAGAGCTTAAAAACCTTAAATAAAAAATTATTCTAGCCTTGTGCCTAAGCGTGGTGATTGTGCAGTAACCATTTCAAATGCAAGAAAAAAAGCAAACCTTGAAAAGCTGATGTTCCTTTTTCGTATAATGATAAACAGAAACCAGAAAAGGAACCATTCAGACCTTTTTCATGGTAGTCTCTGACTGCAGATGGTAACTGGCAGAGATTTCAGAGCATGAGGAAACCTACACTAAAGGATCAGAATGGAAGAAGATTCCTGCCATTCTCTTACTGGTTTACTTAGGTGAAGTCACCAAAATATCTGCTGGGAGCTCAGTGACTACTCCGCGTAAAATGAAGTTCCCATTGAACTCCAAAGCCCACTTAAATACAATATTTAGACTTAAAAAGGATCTAAGAGTAGGCACAGACTCTAGAAGAAATGAAGGATCAAGCAAGGCAATTAAAATCTCTTCTAACAGGATCTACATAAAATTTAAGTGCAGTAGAGCTTTTAGACAGGAAACTATAATTTCAGAATGGAGTAACCCTAAACTTAAAGAGCCTAAAGGGTCACTGCCACTACATGCCATTTGTTAGCTGTGATCACCTACATATCTAGTTGTTTTACCTCTTTTGCCTAAGCAAGCCTTGAAGGGTTAATGCCCTAGTTAACACCTAGAGTTAGGCCTACTTTACACTTAAAAAATAAAAAGAAAAGGACCACTGCCAGGTTGTCAAAAGGTCTAGACTCTATCAATCATTCATGCTTTTTAACAAAATGAAACATCACCTATTCTTATTTTCTGGGAGATATTAGCAAGCATATTTTTACTAAAATTAGTGATGTTAAATGCTATTTCTACTATGTAAAATGAAAAAGGTTCTTCTATATTTGCAAGACCTGTACAGCTAAATAATAAAGTAAAAAGAATGGATATTATGGTTCAGACCAAAAATCAACAGATACAGCCCAATACTCTGTCTCTGGCAAGAAATTGAAGGTGAAGCTTATGGAAAAATGAAAAAAGGTAGATATTATGCATTTTTTCTCCTTTATAGGTTTTAGCAGTCAGCAATTTAAAAGCTCTTCTAGAAAGCTAAGAAATTATTTCACAGAATTCTCAGTGGTTGTGTTGTTGTTTAGCAGAATACAGATGTGTGAGAAAACCAGATTTTTCATTCAGAATTGTAAAGATTTTGTTTGCCTTTATGGCATAAAAGTTGTCTTCTGTTTGGGCCAATTACTGTAAATATGTAAAGGAAATCTAAAAATAGATGGTTTAGGAGACTAGGCAGGATAAAACATTAAAAAAATATTTATTGTCAGAACAGGCATTGAAAAAGCTTGCTGCACTTCCCCTTGTTTGCAAATTTAAATGCTGAAACAGTAGCCAAGAGAATAATCTCTATCAAAAATGTATACATCAAAATTCCTTCCTTCAGCTTGGGCTTTATGATTGCTGTACTTCATCCATATCACAGCCTAATTATATAATTAGCCCTTGTAAGACATGGGTTATTACATGATCTCAGGTGTAGCACAGACATAATCATTAACATTTCTATCTGTCCTGAATAACATTTCTTATCAGCAATTACTTTTCAGGGCCTGTAGCCAAAGGAGTAGAAGTAATGTGAAGGCAGGCAGAGAGAGATCATAAGTGTGCATCTGATATGTGTGGTTTTTAATGCTAAAACTCAAATACATGCTTATTTTGCAAGATCATATTTATACTTTTCTTCGGATTTATCTAGCAACCTGCCCTTGGGACGTTGTTACTGTTGTCAGAAAATGGCAGAAAATAGCACTGTTAGTGAAGAAAGCAGAGCTTATTTCCAAGGGTTATGTTATACAAAATACGCCTAGCTTGTGAGCAGATAAAGGACAAGGCTTGACAACTGACTATCCCCACTACAACAGACTGCAAAAGGATTGGTTCTGCAATATTTTAAGAGGGACGGCACCCTCAGCCACCAAGGGATAGTTTC
The DNA here is from genome assembly GCA_013398055.1 of Ifrita kowaldi. Classification (NCBI taxonomy): domain Eukaryota; kingdom Metazoa; phylum Chordata; class Aves; order Passeriformes; family Cinclosomatidae; genus Ifrita; species Ifrita kowaldi. The sequence goes on along the minus strand of VZRS01007954.1, from coordinate 574,466 downwards.
ACTCATACCTGTATCATCTGCTTTAGTTTCCCAGACTGGATTTTATTACAGACGCCTTCTGTCGCTACAGTGGATCACTGCCAGCCCAAACCATTGATTGTGCAGTCAGTATCTGACTCCTGCTGCAATGCAACTGTTCAAGTTTCTCTCCTTCAGTTTTTCTTCAGGATGAAGAAAACAGACCATGCTGGAAGGAAGCCATGCTATTTGAATTGTAGAGATGCACATCTGTAGTTCCAATTTTTCCCAGCCAAACTTGTTATAACAAAGTTTAAACGTATTAAATCAAATGCAATAGACTGGGAATGTCACTCTGGCATGCTGTCGTGTAATTTGTCAGACTACTTAGAATGGGGAGCTACTGCATTTCAGTTTCAATAACCTATATTTCAAGGAGAGATGGGGGATTCTGATAAATGAAATGAAACAGTTCAGCGCAGCTCATGATTTTTTTTAAAAAAATCATAAATTTACATATGCAGACTTCAAGCCAATGAAGACTGATAAACTTCAAATTCTTAAGATTAGAAACTACAAGTTGTCTTACTGGTACAGAGAAAAGCACATGTGTAAGGAGAATTTTAGCCTCCCACTTCTGGATAGCATAGGTTGACCCGAGTAATTCAATGCTCTAGTCTTCACAGAGAAAATCTCTTCTAAGCCTGGAAGGATTCATGAACGTATGTAAACATTTGGCAGTAGCTCCCAAACTGTTTTCTCCCTGATTGATTTTTTATTTTTAAATGGACTCCACAAACATTCCCAAGAGGGAATATTTCTTTCCAACTGCCCTTCCACTACACTCATGCTCTTTTCTTCCATTCTGGTCATCTTCTTATCTGATTCTTTCAACAAAACTTCAAATATTTATATACAACTATTCCCTCTTAACCACTACCTACTTATTCCTCTATAAATTTGTAGTTTAGAAATTCTCATGGTTTGAGAGTGAAGGAGACAGTGCACTCCAAGATGACAACAGACAGTTTCTGTGAGGATGTAAAATGTAAAACTCATTGTTTCCTCATTTGTCCCATAGGCTACTTCCACTTATCTCAGCTGTTTTGCCCTCTCCCTTCTGTTCCTGCAGTTCTCTTTCTCCCCTCTGTCAGCCTGGTGCATTCTATATTCCTGGAACTGGAAATTATGGGGGTACACTGTGAAGTAGAGAAATCTGCAGTAACACCCATTATAGAGAACTTGATGCAGAGGATGTGGGAAGAGTTAAGGAAAAAAGTTGCTTTCAGTTAATTGTTTAAAGGGCATTACTCCTGTTTCTTAGACTCTTGTGTCTAGAGAATATAAAAGAGACACTCATAAGAAGCTGTCAGGGTAAAAATTGGAAATAGATTCTTCCAAAAGGACACAAAGCTAAAGAATCTGGAAAAGAGTGTATAAACTGGGGGCTCATGGACAGGCTGGGCACCAGTCAGTGTATGGTGAGCAATGGTATTGTGCAGCACTTGTTTCTCTTGAGCTTTATTCCTTTCTCTCTGTTATCTCCTTTCTATTATTATTATTGTTATTATTATTATTATTATTATTATTGCTGTCATTGTTGTTATAACTATTGTCATTATTATTGCTATTGTTATTGTTGTTATTATTATCATCATCTTTGTTTCAATCATTAAACTGTTTGTATCTCAACCCAGTAGTTTTACCTTTAACTGATTCTCCTCCTCATCCTGCTGGGTGGGTGTGGGTGTGAGTGTGGGTGTGTGAGCAGCTGTATGGTATCACTTTGTCAGCAGGGTTTAAGCCATGACTCTTAATAGCCATTACGGAAACTAAAAAAGTAGTATCATCAACAACCAACATTAAGAGAGTCACTGAAGATCCCTGATTTCCTAATTCCTAGAGGCCCAAATAAACTGCTACTGAACAGATTCCAGTTTCCTCCTGGGATTATCTGATTACATAGTATTCACTATCAAAAATGAATAGCTCATTAGGGGAAAGAAAAAAAAATCCATCACAACAATGGCAGCAAACATAGAAAAGCCAAATTATTGCATGGACCACATACTGATCTCTTTTGTAATTACATTCATGTTAAGCATTTTATTTACAGGATTAAGTAAAGATGACAGGATCTGTACTCCATTGCCTCGGAGTACGACCATATCCCAAACCGTGACATGCTGTCTTGGAGTCATATTTCATGCATCATTCTGCAACATAAATAACTGCTATTGGAATGTATCACAAAAGAAGTGTAAATTTTAATTGCATCAACTCTGTGTAATGAATGAATTAATAATGGTGTTACTAAAGAGTGGAAATGGTGAATCTGTTCCAAAGTCATTTGGGTATATTTTAAAATTCTACCCAGTAACTGTAACAACACTCAAAAAGCTCTGATCTAATTTCAGTAATGAAATTGCATTGACAGATTTTTTGCCCAGTGCTTATCAGTCAGGTAACAAACAAGATTAATGCTTTTTAAATATTTATGAGGCAGGAAGAAAAAAAGAACTGTATTCACGGAGAATGGATCACTTCTTTAAAGGAACTGAACGTTCCTTGATTTCAGCAAGAGAAATTTGACAAGGCTGACAAGAGAGGAAAGCATGTGGGCAGGAAATCTTGATTCACAGCTCTGTCAATTCATCCTCAACAACCTTGCTATGTGGCTGAATAAGTGACAGTTTTTGATATTTTAAATAAACACCCCCATTGACTGTTGAAAACTATTTTTCTCCACTGCAGTGAAATCATTAAAACTCCCATGAAGAAGCTGTCATATTTTCCCACCTGTTATCAGAAAGAGCAAAAAGTCAAGCTCTAGCAAGTCTTGAAGATGGTGTAATTTCTTTTTTATTAATTTTTTTTTCACAGCACTTAACGTAGGCTGCAGTGTTGGAAGACGGCACAGTAACAGAGTAGTGAGCACCCACCGCTGTGTTGTGGCTGTCCTGCACTCCTGGTGCACTCTGGTGAACAAGACAAGAAACAGCAGAGAATGTGGACGCTTATGTCTCAGAAAAAGAGCTTTCTATTCATTGAGTTAACGACAGTCTGTGTTGACTGCTCCCTAATTTTTGCAGGTTGCCATTTGTATGGAAAGAATGAATCGAGGGGAAAAAAAAATCCACTTTACCACTACAAAGCCAAATAAGCTAACTGACTGTAACTAACTTCATACCTTAACAGTCTCCAAATATAAACAGAAGTAATTTAACTCAAACTGGTAGCCTTCAGTCACAAGGAAACCTCTCCATTTGATAAACTCATGGGAGTAAAAAAAACCCAACAAAACAATCCCAAATGCTTCCCCTGCTTCCCCTCTCCCATTATGCCCAAACCCAAAGCTCTTCCACTTCAGGTCCAGGTATTATCATTGAAGCTTCTTGTTTCAAAACTGCTTTCGATATAATCCAAGAGACCAATGTGAGGAATTAGGACAAAAATTACCATTTATTCAATCTGATTATGAAATACCCATGAAGCTAAAATTTTAGTGATCAAGAGAAAAAACAAAGCAAAACAAAAAAGCCTACACATGAATTGGCTTTGTTTGGTTTTAGGAGGGAGGGAAGGTGTTGGAATTTGGCAGATGCGAAGAGGTGGTGTTTCACATATTCCAGCCAGTATTATCAGCATCAGAGTGAATTCACTACCCAAAGGCATCAGTGAGTTTTATCTTCTTGGGCAGGTGCATGTACATACAGTACATACTTCAGAGACATCTTCACTGTAGCTAGGAAGATGACTGATGTTGAGACACTACCTGAAAGGTTTCTTATATTGCCATGAAGAAATGGATGAATTGTATAAATGTGGATAGGTGCAAGTATGAGGTTCACAGAATCAAATCCTCAAGTGGGCTTGGGAGGTTTACAGGCCTCATTCTGACCTCTTTCATCTCTGCTGTTCAGTACATTTAAAAATAATTTAACTATTTGAACTTAAGTTCTTTAAACATATGTCCAATTTGACATGCTGGCTTTAAGAGAAATTAAGAGAAATTTGGGTTAATGCACAGTACTAATACTTATGACTTCTGTACTTTGTGCTATTTCCCTGCTTTTCTCCTCAACTTCCCCGCACCTTCACTAGCCAAATCTTGACAGTGTTTTCAAAACAGATCGGGTCAAGCTCAGTGATAAAACCAAAGTCAGGTAATGCTTATTTTGGCAGACACAACTGTATCGGAGCAAATTTAAACATTCCTAACAGGATTCCTCTTGCCAATGCTGAGGGCAGCAGCTTCGCTATCATCCCACCTACTCTGAGTATCAGCCCGTCATGGTACAAACTTTGTATATGATTGGGAAGAAGCAGAATCAGAGCAATCTACATTTCTTCATTTCATGGAAACAGAGATTGTACTAAAATAAATAAATAAATTGGGCACATTTACAGAGCAGCATTATTACTTTATCCTCCACTTCTACTTGTATCTACCAAACTTTTTTTTCTCCTTACTCAACAGTAATATAAACTATTGTTTTCATTAATTTTTCTCTGTTTTGAAAAGTTAAATCTACTTGATTTGGAAGCGCAAATGGTCACAGATGAGAGTTTATTCTTCTATTCCATGCCTGTAAAGCAATGCTGCATCCATGCACACAAATACAGTGATCTGGTCTCTAGATAAAATGGTGCTGATATGAAGTAAATAAATAAACAAATAAATAAATAAATTAGTGAATAAACAGTTTTTAACAGTCTTTGAAAGGGGATTCTGACCTATGTAAATTCTGTATTGACTTGTCATGACCTCAGCAGCCTGTAGAGTTTCCACTACTCCCTCAGCTGTCTAATCACATCATTTTCCTAAGTTCTTCTTGTACAAACATCTCAGTATTTATGATTTACTTCTAATCCCTGATTTAGTCAGAAAAAATCTCTGTTGGACTATAAATGAAGGAGTCAAAAATCTAAAACCTTCTCTTACCATAAAACTATTATCCACTTTGGCCCCTCTCAATCTCTTCTCTGCTGCTTCCCAAGGCCCACTATAACACACTGAAACGGTTAAAACAAAATAAAATAAAAAAATCTAGGAATGAATTATCTCATCATACTAATAAAAAAGCAAGGGTGATCAGAATTAAATCTGTGTTCTTGCAAATCTGGCTTTAATACCTCTGCGTGCTTCTGTTTACTTCAACGTAAAGCAAGGATGGTTAACAGAGCATACAATCCTCTTGGATATAAGACAAAATTTAAGAAATATTCCTAGTTTGTTTTTAGATGTTGTGGAGGAACACATCAAGTGTTTAACCCAAAAAAATGAATAAAGTTGATTCTGATTCAGCTTGACTAATGAAAGCTGCACTGTCTTAGGCAATTAGTGAAAAAGAAAAAATCCAAACTTCCTGTTGTGACTGCATCTAAGTATTCGAGCAAGCCTGATAAACAGTGTCAGGATAACTCTTCACCTTCTTGGCTCAGTGGGATGATGCTGGTAGGAAGTGATGCTGTCTGACAATTCCTTTTTCATCACTAAGCAAGAAAAGTGCCTATAAATTGCCTTTCACAACCAGTGGAGGGGGCAGAAATGTTGCTTATCCCATTCTGTTCTTTTTTTCTCATGCAGTTGTCATCTTGGATAGCAGACAATACATATAAATACACACACATATTAGGTCTCTGGTCGCCTGCCAGCCTTGCAAAAGAAACCACAATAAAAGGTCCAATAAGTTAGTGAAAGAAAAGCCTTATTTTGCTTCTCTTAAGTTTGGATGAAGCTTTGCATTAGCATTTATAAGGGATCACAAAAAATTGGATTAAAGGGCCAAACTGACTTAGAAATTCATCTTCCCTTTCAATGGACTGCAATTCCTACACTTTGTAAGTATTTCCAATACTGTAACGTATTTGCCATGTTAGGAAACAATAAAATTTTGAATTGATTTGGGTGCTGATAAAAGATTGATGCAGAATGAAAATTAGTTTTTAGTAAATTTTTAATCTCATAGCTGAGAGAGAGGCCTTTCTGTAAGCATGTGTCTCATGCATGTGCTTTGTAAGCAGAACTCACTCATCTCCGATATCTGGTATTACTAACAGATGCTATTTCAAATAATTTCCACATTTTCTTTTAAAAAAATCAGGGGTAAATGATGGTCTCATAAGCTTTTTTCATATTTATGTTTTTTCCAGTACTATTTCATGTCACCTGACAAATATCAATGTCAATCATCACCATTCGTCAAGTTTCTGGCACCATGCATATGTTGCATGGTTCTCAGTGGAGTTTCCTCCCTTAGTTCTATAAAACCAATTGCAGATTTGAAACATTCAGAAGAGATCACAACGAAAGCAGCCATTTTCACAAATATTTAGCTCAGCGGAATTTTCTTCACTCTTTAAATTCAGGAAGGGAAAAAGGAAGCAATTTTCACAGTGGAGCTGTTACAGAGCTTTTACAACAATATTTATGAAGCACCCACAGCAAGTTTCACCTGAAGAGCTCTAAAACATTGAAAATGTTAATGCTGTATTTACCAATGTACCTCTTAGGTGATGCATGTTGTCCCACACATAGAGCAAAGGGACAAGGAAAGACAACTCTTCCTAGGATGCTCAATACCAGAGCTATGCAAATACAGGAGGGAGTATGTTTGCAGAAAGTACAACAGCAAATGAGAAATTATAAGATCCTTGTAAATCAGTGTATGAATGAACATGCAGATTAACTATGCTTCAGGACATGGTACTTCTATCGAGTTTGAAGTCAAACACATAAAAGGATCGCACAAAGTAAAAGATAAAAAAATGAAAAATCCACAAAATACAGAAGTATGTAAAATCTCAGCAGGGCCAAAGTGAATGTAGCAATAGCTCTTTTGATGGCCCTTTTGTAATTTACTCCTGGACAAATCTATCACTTGAAAAGCAAGTAAAATCATGATATATGTAAAAAGTATGTTACATATTAAGCTTCACATCTTTAAGTCAGAAAACACATAAAACCTCTCCGAAAAATCCTCTTTGGATGTCACTGTCTGAATATTTTTCATTCATTGAATGTATTTTTAATAACATAAGCATACCCACAGACTAAAGCAGTCATCTACTAAGTTAAAACACCAGTATTAGCAGGATAGTTAGGTTAAAGCCTAACACATCATTCCACATGGAATAAAGAATTGACAATCACAGAGAATTAATTAAGACAGTAGTAAGAGGTGCTGAATGAGCAGGAAGTTGAAAGGAATTCAGAGCAACAACAGGAAGGGTAACACAACTAATTCCTTTCCACAATTTTTTACAATAAAATAATGAGGTATTTATGTGAACAATAGCCTCTATTTTCCAGATTTAATGCAGCAATTACCAGATGAAATGTCTATATCCTGCGTTATGCATAAGGCAGTCTAAGACAAAATGATATTTTCTTGTTTTAACACTTACAAATCATTTTGGATGGATGTTTTGGTCATTGTAAACTTGCCAGTCTTTTATTTCTATAGCATGAAGGGTAATCTAAAACCTCAATTAGATATTCTATTGATAGTATGTTCAGTACATGTTATTAAGAGGCAATCCCATGTAGAACATTACAGAGGTGATAATCAATCTCTTAATTCAGTTTGTGCATAGACGTTCAGTGCAAGAAAACTTCATTTTTCCTGAACTCATAATTAAAAATATCTTGCACATTTCCAGTTTCATTAAACGCATGTAACAACATTGTATGTTCATAATTAGATATCAGATCAAATATTCTATGTGTCAGTGAGGACTCTAAAGAGCCAGATCAAAAAAATTGCTTTGTTGTAGAAGACAAGATGCGCTTCCAACATTTAAACAATGTCACATTCTCAGCCACTTTCTCAAAATTCTGTCAATGAATCACCAGGAAGTCTTTCCCTCTCAGAAAGTGCAATGTGCTGCACAGCAAGTGCAGTGGCAGCTCCCTGTCCTTTTTGCTGCTGTTTCACAGTGGTTGGCAAAGAGGTACAGAAATAGGCAGAGCCACCAATATCTGGGCATAAATTTGTTTCTAATCCTTCACCATCTTTAGCATCAACTAGGTACCTGTCAGTTTGTCCACATCAATTCATAAATTTAGTACAAAAAACCACAGATCTCATTGGACATAGGAATGTTAATCAATCGATAAAACTGTTTTCTTTCTAAAACTTAAAACAATTGCTCATCTGCATAAAAACTTCAAATGCAAATGAAATCTGTGAAATGCTTACTCTGTCCAGGGGGGGAAAACTAAAAATAAAATCAAATTATAATTAAAAAAAGAGGAAGACTTGGCATACTATTTCTAAAAATATATTTGAGTTTTGGGTGTTTTAAAAATGAAAAATTATCATCTTATGACAGCATGCAGAGGCAGCAGGAGTTCTGGTCACTCAGCTTGAGCACAACCTATTTCCAGCTTTTAAATTTCTCACTGAATAGAACTGCTGTAGGAAAACCCAAAGTGTGGTAGGCAGGTTCCGGGAAAGAGTTCCCAAAGGTTCTTCTGCTCTCCTGAGTTATTAGTTTGGCTTTCTTCTCTTTCTGATGGCTAATGTGGTGATCTTGATGCTGGAAGTATTCTGCACCTCTAAAAAGTCTTGGTTACTGAACTGATTTATCACATTCAGTCCAAGTGTGCCCAAAAGGTAACAGCAGCAATGAAAGCAATGGCAACATAGGGTTGGTGCTGCTTACAAAACAGGATGCAGGTTTCTAAAAGGGCTACAACAGCTTTTTTTAATCTTGTCAAATAGACAACTTCGTAGCAAAACTGATAATGTGATGCAAGGTGTTTCTTCACAGCACCACAGATACAGAAGAAACTAACTGCAGCAAGGAAAAAGAAATCCAGATTGGATGAACTGTGCTCAGACTTCCTACTTCAGTTTTTTTGGAAGGTTTAGACTCTTCAACAATACCAGAATAACAAAATATTGCATAAAACAGATGAGAAAATCTTCATAGTCATGGTCACTGAATCACTATGATGCTTAAGGAAGGTGACTTGCTAGTCTGAAGGTGATGATATGCTCACATTCCTTACAGGATGAATATTTCAAGACCTTCTAGGAATTCATGTGGAGGTGTTGGTGTCAAACACTGGGTTGTAAGCCAAGGTCTGCAGGAGGTGCCTTTGTTGGAATTCACTTAGACTGAGTTTTCAGACACAGAATACAATACACTTTCAGTTGGAAAAGGATGGGAACAGCCACAAGTCACAGCTGCTCTCGGTAATTCACTGCTTGAGAAGAATTTTTGATACCATGTCATTTATATCAATCATAACTGTTTGTATCACTTTGAAGGTGTAGGGAGCATCCTAGGCCATTCACCGACTCTTCTACCTGCTCTAAAAAAGGATCCTTCTCACCTTGCTGCCATTTAGCCATCACTGCTCTGTTTCCTTTTTTCTTAAAGGAGGTTCAGAATAACAAAATTTCTTTTGTTTGATTCTCTTGGATTTAAAACAATTTACAAAAATTGTGGATTTTACCTATTTTTCCATTTGCAACTATGCATTTGAGAAATAATTTGTTCTACTGACATATTTCATCTGCAGATACATGAAAATCTGTAAAAAATGCTTTCAGAATTATTCAGACTACAGTAAAAGAAGCTTTGATATTTAAAATCAAAAAAAAAAAAAAAGAAATTGAGGATTTCTTAGGCAGCCGGAATAAATTATTTGGAGCACTATGTTGGCATGCAAACTGCTACAAAGCTAGAAGTTATGTAAATTAAGATTTCAAGAAGAGAAGGTTGAGGATTGATTGAATTTCATGCAAATTTTCTGTTCTAAAATTCTAGGAATCTGTGCAAATATCTATATACACAGAAGTAAGCAAGCCAAGGAGACCATTTTCTGGAGGCCAATCCTCACAGTACACGAGATGAAAATAACATTAATCTCCATTCTGCAGACTCATCTCTTTACACAGAAAGCCTGGGTGCATGAGGGGATAAGCACCATACCAGGGTATGTTTTCGGTTCCAAACACCTCTAAGGAGCTACAGAACTGCAAATACATGTGTTTAAGAGAGGGACTTGATTGCTGAGTGAGGAATATACACAAAATAATGGAGGGTTACAAATGATATGAGGGAGACAGTGTGCTTTTAATTTTAAACAGAACATGGCAAAGCAAGAAGCCGAGTTACCGGATTGTGTCAGGGTAGTCTCAAGTCTGTTTTGTCAGCTATAGAACAGTGTAAGATTAAATTACACCATGTGTTTCTAACATTGCAGATGAAAAGCAAAGTGCAGAATGTCATTAAAGGCACCTATTCTTGACTTGGGGTTTACAAAAAGATTGTTCTATTATTTTCCTATTATTTTTCTTATTATACTAATGTTTTTAGAACATATAATTGCATTGCTCTGTGTAAACCTGATTATGTGTAGGAGTAGCACCTAAAATAGGCTGCAGGTCTGTTTTTGATGTACTTATTACATGCTCATTCACGGTAAACAAGCTGCTCTGTGAAGAAAGACTGCAACTAAGTTTGGGTGTCCATAATTTGCCTAAAAATCTTCCATCCAGATAGACCAAATATCTTTATATGCCTTGCTTCCTTAGGAAATCAGACTTCAACCTGGTAACTATTTAGCTTAATTCTATTTGCTGCTGATGTAGGCAGTCACGGTGGCTTGCTTTTTAAGGGGAAAAGCATTGTTTTCCCTGTTTCAGATAGAAGCAAAAATGACATCACTGTCACTGACCCAGCCTTAGGTAGCTCAGTCTCTGCATACCAGGCAGGAGTGTCATAGGAGCAGAACCAGGTTCAGTGATACTTGAGATGAGTTTCCACCTCCACCGCTTTGGGATACAGAGCAATAGAGCGACAGGTAATGGCAGAATAACAGACAGCATACCAAAAAGTGGAATGATCGTCAGTATTTTCATAAGTAATGAAGTTTAGCAGCTGTAGGAATATTCTTAAAGAAAATTAGCCATCAAGTTAGGTTAAAGCTAACATAAATGATGATTTATTAGGCTGTCTCACAGCAGTAGTGTTAGTTATTGATATTGCAAAAATGACCTTGGTACAAAGTTCAGAATACCCCATTACATGACACCAAAAGAAAACCAATTCAGGTGTATTACATTTTAAATTATCACAGTTAACATGGTACTGAACTAGCTACTTGTTCAAAAGGACACATTATTACAACCTTGAAAGAAGATATTCACACCAATAGGCTTTTTATTATGTAATTCAACATGAATTATGTTTATATGGTGTCCTTCATAGAAGTATATAAAAAATAATCTTTGCAGTCAATTGTAAATTGAAGTGAAGACAACAGCAGACAAACACAATGCAAAGTGACTGTCCTGTGGGGAAAAACGTGTTCTAGGTAGAGAACAACATGGAGAACTGGGAAAAAACCCAGACCTCATTTGATGAGATGTTAGAACACAATGAATAATGAAGTGACCATATGAACTACATTATCTTCATTGTGAGTTCTGAAAACCTATTCTTATGTTAATCCAAGACATCAGGGAATCTTTCAGAGAATCGAAAGGGTTAATATGTAATATAAAAAAATGGATATGGAAAGAGCAAAATGTCTTTTTTCTTTTCTTTACACTTGTGTCTTTCGAAAGACACTAGGGATAAGCTAAAAGTTGAGCTGCCACTCTTTTCTTGTCTAGCAGCTTCCTAATGGTAGAAGGAATAATCAAAATGACTTCTAAACACTCTTACTTCCTCAGGGAAAACAAAACAAAACAACACAACACCAAAAAAAACAAAGCCAAACCAAAAACAACCACACTATCCAAGGACACTAACAGGCAATTTACTAAACTGCAAAGTTTATTTTATCTCTAAGTATTCCAAGATGGACTGACAGATGACTGCTACAAAGTTGTGCTTTCCAGGTGTGAGATGTGACTCCATCAAATGATGTGAACTACAAGTTGAGATGGGGAGACAATTTATTCCTCAACTTAGAGAACACAGATCTCACTGAGGCTTTGAAGAGAAACATTTAAGAGATATGACTGTTAATTTAACCTACTTTCAATGTTCTGTTCTGAACAAAACCATTTCTAACGCTAACTAATGATACAAGTTCTAAAGTGTTCTCTTATGTTGAAGACTTCAGACAATACTTTCATAAAAATCATTGCTGTGATTTCATGTTCGAGTTTCTGCCTCTCACAGCTGTTACTCCAGACAGCTATATCTGCACCTGTACATTATTTTACATATGAAAGTGTGTAAAATAAAATTAAAATTCCCTAACAGCAGTGCAAACAAAAAATACTTTCAATTAAATACAGAAAGAAAATACAATTACTAGTATGAATTCTTATACTGGGCTGTGGATTAATGCATTGACATCCAATGCAGGAACTTGCTCTTCAAGTCTAAAGAATATAACCAAAGTTAAAGTACACACCAGAAACAGCTAAAAGTAGAGAATAAAGAGAAGTTCTACCAAGGATCAGGAGTGACTGACTCTAAGTTAATTTTGCTATGGGTCAGTTCATAACCTCTAAATGTTTTAGACCAATTTGTTGTGGCCTTATTTCAAATAGCTTATGCAGTATCATTGGAACCTAGTATCCATTATGTAGACAGTTAATACCGGGATCTAGTCCCAAATCAGTAATTCTTTCAATTATTTAGTACTACGTAATTATTAAAATATTACCTGCTGTCCTCTTCCTTGATCAGAAGATGGTCACTAATGGAAAATTTAGAAAAATGCATGCTTACAATGCGCAGTGGTTTCCAAATAATTTGGGGAGTTTAAATACATTTTAATTCCAAAGCAAGAAAAAGACCAAGACATAGAATCAATTAAAGTGCTTAGCGAGCATTTTCTTTCTTTTACATAAGCTCATGCTGTGAAGAACTGAGCTCATTCCACTGAGTTGGAAGAATAACTTCAAATTCCCAGGCTGCTGCTTCTAGAGAATTACAGCTAACCGGGAGAGAATTAAAGAGTTAGCAGGGAATCAGTAGTAGTAAGTTATTTATTTTTAAATTAACGGTCTACTACTTATCTCCTTTACACCAGCCCATACCCAGGAACTTACTGCCATGCGAGAGAGAGCACACACACACAGTATAAGAGTCTGGCTCTCTTGATGGCATGGCATGCAGAAATCCTGTAGAATTCCATCCTAGTGACAGGAGTGGACTACACATCACATCAAGCACTCACACACAGGGTCTGTCCTGCCACTGCCTTTATAGCTTCTGCAGATACTCACATCAGTTGAAGTGATGTGGTGTAAAATGGTAGCCTAAGACGAGCAATGGGAGAGTCTGAACTAATAGAGTTTTCTGCAAAAGGGCTCACAAGCAAAAAGCGAGGTAAATTTGGCAAAGCAAGTTTGCAAACTCCCAAAGATCCTTGCTTGCACTTTTTCATTGCACATTCTGTGTGTCATTAAATTTATCTATAATCTATTTTCAATATCCTCAAAATAATAAAGATTATGCCTGCATTAGTTAACAATGCTATGCACCAATTTAAGGTGCAAGCTTTTTGTTAACAGACTACAACAATTTGTGCCAGTTTCTTCTTGATTTATAGTTCATTCTGAAACAAGTTATCTCTTCCACATTTTTTCTGGCTGATGAGGGAAATGTAACAGTAATCTTTGTGCAGTGCCATTTTTAGGCTAAATTTATGTTCCAGATTTCCATGTCAATTGCCTTCGTGGTAAAAGCAGCTCTCAAAGACAACATGTTTATGCTTCCATTTATGCTTAAATTTGACTGCCAAAGCAAAACCAAGTGAAAAAGAAAAACAGATGCCTTTAGCTCTTTTTGTCTTAAGTCAAATATAGATTGCTTATTTTAATTATTGACTAAGCCTCCTTTCTGGGGGGAAAAACAACTCTTAGCACTTTCAGGATCTGCCTGGATATGGTTATTTTACACTTGGTCTGCCTCCTCCACAGTTGGTACTCAGTGCTGCATACACATTTGAAGATCATAATGTTTAATGTGCTGACTACTGACTCTGCAACATCCCAAAATCATATGTAATGAAGTGTAACCCGTTCTTCATCTATTTTAATTTTTTTATTTGGATGATCTCTGTCTTTCAAGTATGCTTTGTGTTAGTAAAAGGAAGAATATCACTACTAGAAAGGATCATTTGTCACAACTCGAGATTTTGGTGGTGTAACTTGGAAGACATATTCTGACATACCTTCCAGGTTATTCTGATATGAACTAAATATCTCTTGAGACATTTTAGTCTTGAAGCATAAATACTGACCCACACATATACATCTGACCAACAGTATCGTGCTCCACCAGAAGCCCGTACTACACAGTTGTATCATAACTTATTCCACTGTTCTGCACTCTACTTTCTTAAGGTCTATTACAATTTTATCTTTAAATTTCTCTTTTTCACAGATGCAGAAATGAGCTTGAAAATGGGTCCTTAGAAAGCCAAATCATACCAGCAATCTACAAAATTAAATTTAAACCAGTCTCCGTCCTTAAGGGTTAGGGTCATGGATGCAGGAAACCTGAGGGCTTCAGCCAGCAAAGTTCCCTATCACTTTAAAAATGTAAATACCACTTTTCTAAAGAATAAAGTTTTACATTTACATTATTTTTATCTAAATGATTTGTACATATCTCATGCGTCCATATTATTATAAGCAAATATAAAAATATGTGCAAAAACTGTGACAAAATCTGCTACCTCTTGGCTGATACGAATGTAAAAGATGCAGTTTGTTTCATCTTTCATTCACTTTCTCTCAAAACAAACATTTCATGGTCCAAACTGCCTCACTTACTACCTATTAAACTTTCTGCAGCCGATCACTAGGGGTCTGGTCCAGCTGAGCAGGTGGCAGTGGGCTGTCGAGGCAGCAGTGGGAGCCTAGGGAAGGCAAAGCAGCCCCTGACAGGAACTTGAGGTGTTGGGGAAGGAGGGGTTTGTTTGCCAAACTTTTTTGTGAAACAGCTTCCTTCAAAACTATTTCTGAAGCCACATCTCAGGGCACACAGGCTGGTGAAAAATGGCCCAAGACTCACCTAATGCCTTGTAAGCATTTTCCTTAAAAGCCTGGCCTTGTAATTCCTTCATTTTGTCTGTATTTTCTTAGACACCCTCATTGTGATTTAGTGTCAAAATATGGAAGAAGAGGCAAATGTTACAAAAAAATAAAAACTTTTCAAAAAACACCACACAACCTAAAAATTCCTTCTTCCTGAAGATTTTTGCGCTGGCTTCTTTGCAAGAATCATCAGAAAACTGTTAAATCTTTCTAGAGCTTTCTGTTGTCCCTGCATGTGTGCCATGAACACAGTGAGGTGGTAAAAAAAAAAAAAAAAAAAAAAAAGAAAAAAAAAACCACTACCAAAGC
>VZRS01007954.1:505950-555980 GCA_013398055.1 Ifrita kowaldi | reverse complement strand
TATATATATATATATATATATACACGTGTGTGTGTGTATGTGTGTGTGTGTATATGTATATATATATATATGAGGTTGTTTTGTGCAGGTGAAATTCTGATAAAGATGTAATGAAACTGCACCCATATCACAATTGTTCAAAGCATATTCAGCCCAAGTAAAATCAGCGAGTGATAGAAGACAGAAAGTTGATTCAAACTCCTACTGCACTTGTCATAATTTGGGGAAAAGAACTTAATCCCACAACTCATTGTGTTTATGCAAGAAGAGCTGTCAAGGCAACTTCACTAGTTGAATGCCATTGAAATGTATTTTAGGTATGAGTTCCATGTGCGTGTCTATGTACAGTTTTCTAACAACAGCAAAACATTTCCCTCACCTATTAAGAAAGTCTACTGTGATACAAATGTGGTAGTACACTGTTAGAATTTCTGTATTGGTATTAGGGCTATCATTGCAGTATATTTGATGATTTCTACAACTGAACTGACTATAATTTTGAATACTATGATGTTATTATTNTGCTGATCAGGAATTTTCTTGATGAAAACAGATCTGCTGAAGGGAAATGACAAATCTTAGAAAGATTCCCTGTCACCCATCATGTGGAATTTAGAGTTCCAGTCCCTCCCTTTTGACTCTTTCAGCTGGTAGTAGATATTTTAATTAATATTTCTTGCTCATAAAAATAAACAAATACAGAAGTATTTCCATAGAGCAAAGATTTTGGTTGTCGGGACCGTGTTCTTTGGGTGGTTTCTCTGCATTTTTCTTTCATTTCCTCATCTATGAGCAAGCATTCCTGACACAAACTCATCCCAATCAAATAATTTTCAGAAACTAAAGAATGAGCTAGAACATGCTAATTTATGAGCCTGTATTTTAAAAGTTCAGCCCTTCTTCTCAAGCCTATGGTGTATTACACTTTCTCAATTTTCCTGTCTTCAAAGAGAAGACTATTTCCACATATATTTTTATTCACATTTTACCAGTATTGATGGAGATGTTTTTCTGGTGTAGACACTGTTAAAGAACAGATGTAGTATTTTACCAGAGATTTTTTTCATTAAAAATTTAAACATTAAAAAAAACCCCATCAGTTTGTGACTGAAGTGACTTTTATTGGACTTTAAATAAATATGCATGTTACAGTCCTACTGTTGAATGTGCGGCAGTAACGATCAAAAATCATTTTGCTAGTGCCTACAACTGGAAATAGAAGATGCCTTTATATAAGCCACTCTATTTATAAAACAGTATTTTGTTAGTATAGTTACTCATCCAGTGTAAATATTTAAATCCTTTGATTTAAATCCTTTTAAAAATTAAATCCTATGAAGTCAAAATAGTATGAAGCATTTCTGTCTCCTCACTGCTCTTCCTACTCTAAAAAATAGCATCCAAAACCAGATTTCCAGAATAACACAAGCAAGAGGTTTTAAAGTACTTCTTAAACACTTCACAGTAGCTTCAGGTTGTTTCCTGACTTGCATGAAGACAGAACTGTACTGATTTGAAGTGCTCAGTATCTACATCATAATATAAGGGAAGATTATAAAAGTAAGATGAAAATTTCAAGCCTCATTTAAGAAAATTCATTGACATAATTCCTAGATTTTTTATCTTTTAATATGAGACTGCGTATTTTAAGTACTATTAAATATTAATAAGAAATGCTTTTGGTTTATGAATAGGTAGTAGAAGGTTGTCACAACTTCTAAGATCTAATCCAATTACTCTATCTAAACCACCAATTCTCAAAACAAAAACTTTTATCAAACGAACCAGTATTTATCAAGCAATTATTCCATCATTCACTCTAGAGAAAAATCTCTCAATTTTGCTCTCATATAATTTCTGCCAAGAAAACCAGACATTTGACATTCTCAGAGTAAGACAGCATGACATTCTCAGAGTAAGACCATGATAATTTGTCTTTTCTTCTAACAGTACTAGTCAACCAAAAACAATTTAGACCAACTGCATTATAGGGCAACATATAAAGGGAAACCCTAGCTCTATAACTTTTCAAGACAATGAAGAGCAAATACTCCAGGTAAAATGCTGTGAAACAACATCCACCCTCTGCCCAGCCTCTTCTAAAGCGGCAACAAGAATTGTTTGAAAAATCTAGGACTAAGAGGTTCTGCAATACAGCTGCAGAAATTATTTGATCACACACACAACTGAGGTACTTTTCAAATAGCAAGTAGTAGTACCAACATGGTAATGACAATGCACAGTTGGGGGCTCTGCCAACAAAGTATTTTGGCAGCTGCAGTGTAGGTGTACTGTAACTACCCTTCTTATTTTACACTTTCCTTTTGCCCTGCAAATATTGAAAATATGGGGGGTAAGATCCAGACTTACTTCTAACATGTGCAAGGTAAGACTGAACTTGCATCAAGGAATCTCTCAAGAGACTAACAGAATATATATATATATATATATATATATATNAACTGAACTGACTATAATTTTGAATACTATGATGTTATTATTGCTGATAGAAAAAAAAATCAGATTTTTTTAAACTTTTCAAATACAACCAAATATTTGAAGAGGTTGCTTTGGGAAAAATTAGCAGTGGACAAATAGCATTGTGAGATCTTCTAGACACACTTTTAGTTACTTTTCCTATAGTCCCTGCAGGCTAGCCTATCAAGCTGGGCAAAGTTTTTTTTGGAGGTGCTACCAAAGAATCTCGTCACAGAAATTCTCCTTACTCTTTAAACCAGAGAATAGAGCAGAGGCTGGCCAATCCGTTGAGATAAGAGTATGAAGAGTGTTATCTATCATTCTTCAACAAGGCAAACCTAAAAAAAAATAATCATTTTTACTGAAACAAAGCTAAATCCATTTCTATCTGCAGATGGATTTACCTGAATGCATCCAGAAAGGTATTTCTCAATTCAGCAAAAAATTAGAGGCGTGCAAAGCTCTAATTATTGCCTTAATGTAAGACTTTCATTCTTATCAGGCTAATGTTATCATATCAACAGGCCTATATCGATTTTCATTACCCCAGGATCTGGTTTTTCAGAGGTTTCAGACCTGGAAATGCCTGCTAAAAATATTACTATAGATAAAAATTGATGGATTTTTGGATGCCCTACTGCTACTGAAAGAGGAAAACTTGGAAAGGCTTTTCAATCTAAAATTTATTGCACCCATTAAAAGAGTCTACTTTCTATAATTATAGCTGTGGGGGAGGAGGGTTGCCATATATCATGATGCCAGTATATTATCTCAAGAAACCAATATAACAAGCTATTGCAAGTTTAATCATGTAGGACCTTTCCCTTTCCTTTCCCTTTATTTTCCTTCAAATCCTGCATGAGTCACTGTTCAGTTGTTTGCTCTCAGTTTTAGTAAAGATGATCCAGCATTGAAAAAAACATGTGAAACACAGCCAAATGTAAACAAATATAAAGGTGAAGTCTACTGTGGTCAAACTCAGTAAAGATATGTAGAATTCATTAGTGATTTAGTGACTAGTGATAAAGGCTTATTTTTGATGAAGAGTCATCATACGTTATACACTTAAGGTCTTCAGTGGTGTATTAAAAAATGTTTGAATATTTAACGGTTCAGAGGCTGAAGTCACATGCCAAGGCACAATTCAGAGCACTGCCCTTGTAATGTGGATGCAGGTTGCTTCATTAGTTTCTTCTCTTTGCCTGCCTGGCAGGCATGCTGGATTGGCACTTGTGTGGATTTCGTTGCCAGTAAAAGATGCAGTGTGGACACACAGTCCTGAGCCCCAGAAGGTTGTAGCAAATGAAAACTCTGTCCTCAATTTGGGCTGCACTGGCCTTTAAAGTAGAGGTAATCAGACTGTTCTCAATTTGAAAACCTACCATCTGGAACTCCTTTTTGGTTCTGCTCCAAGTAGTAGGGAGAGCTCCAGCATGTCTTCTGCCCCTTTGGGAAGGTTTTAGGTCTGCAGTGACTGCTGATTTATGCCAGCAACACTTGTAAGTGAGGTACTGGGACATGCAGTGGAAGCACTCCATGTGCAAAATTAGATGTGCTAAGTTTAGAATCTGATAGGATTCCCAGTGGCCACAGGCAGCTCATCCTAGTCCAATCTCACCAATGAGAATCTCTGATCACCTTGAAACTTAGAATTGGAGCCTTCCTGTACCTGTATCCAGAAACCAACACCCCCAGAATTTCAACTTTTTCTGCTGTCAGATCTCTTTCTTGTAAGTTGTATATAAACATGTGTCAATATTGGAGGTACTCACCAGAACAGTAATTGTAGAAGAAAGTAAAGATGAGATGGCTTCTTACTGGTGTCAAATTCAAATAATTTTGAATGATTTTGTTTGATTTTAAACTAATGAAAGAAAGCATGACTTATTCTGTGACTTATTCACTCAAGACTGTTGTGTGAACTCTAATCTGGCTTGCTGTGAAGAAAAAAGGCTTTATAACAAGTGGAGTGCATTCAAACGGGGGTTAGGGTGGTTCCAAACACCCTTGTAGCCCTATACTCACTTAGCCCCGCCTTCTTCCTTACAGCCTTCTAATGGCTTTTGCAGTGTTCAGGTGAGAACAATTAAAGAGGGGATTTTAAAAGTCACATAAGAAGGATTAAAATAGCAATAAATTAATGCATACATATAAAATAATAACTTAAAGGAGTTATTTGTTATTAACACCACATTGCCAAAGTTAATGAAGAAGACAACTTATGATTTTGCCATTTTTTAATATTTTTCTGTTGTTGCTGTGTCATCTTTGAGGGGTCCATGGCATTATCTACACATATATAGAGAGAGAGACATAGATGTAGATAGATAGATATTTAAATGCAAATATATTGCCCATAACTACTGTTGACAAGTCAGATAAAAGATGAGACCACTGATCAAGCCTGAACACATCTTGCTATAAATTGCTAGTTCCTTTTGGTATATTATGTTGCCTATCCTTACACAATAAAAGAATAACAATACTACTCAAACTGCATTTAAAAAGCTGTAAAGAAAAAGACTGCATTTTAAATAACCATTAAGAAACATTTAAGATTGCAAGATCAATTCCGCAGCTGAAAAGAGGAATGAAATCCTGCCACTAGACCCATCCAAAACCGAACTATGAAATGGGCCGGAAAATATACTGCTGAACCCTTTGCCGATAGGGAAACATATTAAATCAATGAAAGAATATTTGGGTAATTAAATTTTTATGACCTGAGGAAAGAAAAAGATTGTGATTTGTCATAAACAATGAGCAGTGAGTTCCAAGTTTTTGATGAAATAATCAAAACCAAAATATCAGCATTTCTGCCTGGATTCTTCATTTTCCCCTGTTTATCCACCCCTAAGAAATGATCTCTCAATTTTCTGTCAGTATGAGAGGAACTTGTATCTCACATGTACAGAATAGCTGCTATGAGGTTTTTCCAATAAATATCTTTCTTATTGAAAAATACAAGTTCATCAAAAAGTAATATGCATCAGGAAAATGTGGCTATAGTTGCAATTTGGTGTAAGAAAAAAAAATGATCTAATAATATGGATCACTATTGGAATACTTTGGGAATAAAATATTTCTTACTAGCATTTTTAAATTAAAAATTTAGTTTCATAAACAGCTTTTGAATTTAAAAGTTTTGAGGTCTTAGGTTAATACCTTGATGTTAGCTAAAGGGAATATTAAGGTCATTTAGAAAAAAACAAAAAAAGTTCCAGAGAAGTGTATTTCATTGCTCTTTTTAAACAGGGTGGGGAAAAAAAGATATTTTACTATGAAACTAAGAATGAACTTCTCTTTCTTTCTGGTATATTTGTACGTCACTGTATCATATGCTAAATCAAGTCTATATATGCTGCCTTCTACTTTAAGCAAATTGGCAAGGATGAGATAAAGAGAAATATGTTCAACAAATTCCTGCATGAGAACAAACATATATATATATATATATATATACATACAAACATATATATTTTTATATATATATATATATCTATCTCCATGGACTGTAACAAAACTTAGTAAGATTTTTTTAATCTTTGATTTTTGAAATGGTTTAACTGGGTCACCATATCCAAAATAAATTAGTGGCAGACAGACACGGAGTTGGACCACCTCACCTTCAGTTCCTTAAAAACTAAGTTAAAACTAAATCTTATTTTGGTCAGGATAAATTCCTTGTTAATGTCAAAACAAGCTGAAATCAGAGAGGTTAGAAAGATTATTTCATTTAGAATGAAATACTAGTGATAATATTAGAATCAAGTACAGTTATCAAAGCGATTTTCCCACTCGCAGCAAAAGATCTAACACTTAATTTAGGCAAATTAGTCCTGTGTTGAGTTACACGGGATTCTAGAAGGAAAAAGACTGTGACTGAAGTGTGGCAAAATCTTTAAATATGTGCTCCATCTAAATGATCCCATTGTCTTCATTTTGCTTACAGCATGTGGGGACAGCATTACTGAAGTCACAAGGGCAGCATGATCAGTAAAATATAAGACCTTAATCCGTGCAGTTTTAAAATTTGTATGTCTGTCAGGAAAGCATTTGATGCTTCATTAGCAAAACCTGGTTACATGCTGCTTCTTATCTGTCAGATATAGATATGAATAAACATTCTACTTTTTCAGACTTCCTGGTCAGATATGCCCTGCTCAGCATGCAACATTTGGTGTCAAATGATTAGAATGTCTTCAAATAAATGCATGTCTTGTAAAACATATTAAGGAGGACAAACATACGGCCTGAATATTCTGAAGCTTGTTTTAGGTTGCATGCTCTACATACACATTAGTCTCTAGTAGAAATAATAGCACCAAGAATAAAAATGTGGATACTGTTTTCTTCAGAGTCTACTTTAAAGTTAGAAAATCATTGTTCTATATTAAGCATTGAAAGCTTTAAAATACTTTAAGAAAGCTGTAGGTCTGTTCCAATTTAGAATATTGTCATCCATCAGGAATCTCTTCAACAAACAAAATGCATTTATTACTTGTTTCATATTCATAAATGCTTAATTAAAATGTTTTCTGAGTACAAAGCACAGATTTTTTTCCACAGCTAAGCCTGAATTTAGCATGCAAATATCTCCTATGACTTATGGTGAATAATTGACTTAAACAGAAAAAAATGGGCAATAATTTACATCTTATCTGGTTTTCCCTATCAAAAAATCAATAGACGCCAGAGGGAGAACAGAATGTTTAAAGTTCCACATTCCGAGGATTTTCTAAGTTTGCATAATACATGTGACAACCCTCCCACAGCATTCCTTTTATCATATTAGTTCCACAAACCAGTTTATCTGTGTGCATTGTTCACACAGAAAAAAATCTCATTTATTTATAATTGCCTAATCAACTGAAACTTAATTGCATTATGCTGTAAGGACCTTTGATGAAGCTTTAGAAATCTGGATAAACATTTATAATTTGAGGCCCTAATTAATAAGAAAAACCCCAAAACTTCTGAAGGAATGAAAAAGTTTGGTTTGATTTGCTGTGTACAAACTATGCGGTATATTTTCATCACTCATTCAATTTTCTGTTTATATACTGAAAAGCAGTAAGTATGGAGACTTTATTATAAGGAGGAGTTTAAAGGCATCCATGAAGTATAAGCACCTTTTCTGACATTTAAATTTCCAACAATTAAAAAAACCCCCATTGATTAAGTTAATTTTCCAAATAAAATGTTTGCAATTCAAAACTGCTTACAAGTTTATAGAGAACTTGATACAGTGAAAAATTTCATTGCAGAAGTATTTTTGAAAAATAGAACATTTCTCTGTGCAAAAATGTTGCTAGAGTAGACTGAGTTGTGAATCTTTTGAAATCAACACGGTCTTGAGAACATAAAGCAGAAATAAATTATTTAGGAAATTACAAGCAGCAGGGCAGAAGGAGAGAAATAATACTGGGTAAAAGCATAAGCTGTCTCAAATATCAACACTGCATACCTATGCACATAGGAGAAAAAAGGCAACAAGTCCCAGTGTAAGAAGAGCCTTTTGGACCTATCAAGCCATGGAAAAATATCAAATAAAAAAAATGCATGGAATTATGTTCTCTGATCTTCTTCATAACTACACCAGAAGTGCTAAACAGAAATAAAGACAAGCACATTTCCAAAGCCTACGCGGATATTTGTGCAGATATCTATTTTATTAACTCTTCCCTTTCTATCTGCCCTCTTATACCAAGGCTGAGGGAAATTCAGACAAGATGAACATTTTCCAAAGTTCTTCCTGGAAGGTAGTGAAAACACTGACCTGCAAATATACCCTTTAGAGTGCTACATATATGGAATTCTTAACAATTATTTTTGGGAAATTCCTAAACTTGTTAAAATACAGAAAAAAACAGGGGGAAAAAAAAGAAGAAAAGTAAAGGAACACCAGCATTTATTCTTCTATGAAATTTCTACATAAAATATATTTTGTCTGATGTGCTGCGGTCATGAATTATGAATTTACCCCATGGATCAAATTCAGTAGAGTGTGGATTAATTTAGGTTGTCTATATGGCCTAGCATCTGAGAACTCTCTTATGCTGCTTGCTCTATAAACTCAAAACAAAGAAATTGTTATATATTTTTTTGTTTCAAGAACCTACACACTGCGAACTCTTAGCAAGAGACAACCAGCAAACAGTGTCAAACAGGACAACAAGCAAAGAGGTCATAAAAAAATAGGCTGTAACAATGCACAGTCGTTAGCGAGCAAAATGGGGAGCAAAGTTCACAGAAGTTTTGAAGGTGGAAAATGAGGTGGTGCAATACAGATTCCTCATAAAAGCAGTAATTAATAGGAGCCACAGCAGAAGAAACTTGGTTTGGGGTAGGGAGAATAAAAAGAACATATGAGTGAAGCTGATAACTTCTATTTGGGTAGGAAAAAGGGGATGAGAAGAAGGAGGTGTATGGGTGTCTCGGTTTGAGACAAATTAGGAGGAAATGTCCTGAGATGAACGTGTCCTCTAATGGAAGGCAGGTTTTGGCAGCCCCTCCCCCACAGGTTCGAAAGGAATTTCTTGGAGGAAAGTGAAAAAAACCCTGTTTATTTAACGAGCAGGGTGCATGCAGGCACAAGAGGGAAAAAAAAAAAGACTAGAGTTAGATAATGAAGCTTCTCATTGTGGAGAAAGACGGTGGATTTTTTTAGAGTCCTGCTTGGCATCTCTCAAGGTCCTCCAGAGCTGGGGTGAGGTGTCCCAGGGCCTCCCTTCTGGGCCACAGCTTGGGGCTCCTGGCGATGTTCTGGTGTTTTGGGCCAGAGTAAAGCTGAACAGTTCCAGAAGAAGAAGAAGAAGAAGCCACAGTTCCAGAAGAAGAAGAAGA
Organism: Ifrita kowaldi; assembly: GCA_013398055.1. Taxonomy (NCBI): domain Eukaryota; kingdom Metazoa; phylum Chordata; class Aves; order Passeriformes; family Cinclosomatidae; genus Ifrita; species Ifrita kowaldi. Next base: position 546,656 of record VZRS01007954.1, on the reverse strand, counting down.
AGAAGCCACAGTCCCAGGAGAAATTTCTTGCCTCAGCTAACAGGCTAAAAGCAGGAAACTGCTCCCTTGGCTCTGCAGCGGTGAGAACGGGGGGGAGTGTGTGAGTCCTTGAACAAAAACTGCACTGAAGAATTTGCCCAGCTTCTCTCCCCCCTCTCCTGGACCCAGCATAAAGCTGCAGGACCCATTTCTGGGCATAAAGCAGTCAGTAGGGGAATACAGTATTATCATAAAATCACCCCAAGACAACAGGACATATGACAAGATAAGGTGAAATACTGGGGGTGGATAATAATAAAAAAGGAGACTGCCACTAAAAGGAGATTTGCCTAATGTGCCATACCTTCAGCTAGTGTTGGTTAGCATAATTTTACAAAAGCCAGTAAAGTTAAGCTGACAGAAAAATAAAGAAATAAAATTTAATTCCTGCATAGGACCCAATACCATCATTATATCACTTCTTCCAAGGTAGATTTAGAATATCAAACAATGCCACCAAATTGAATCTAAATGTAATGCTCTCAATATGCTCTTAACACAAAAATCGGTCCCAAATAACAAAAAGAACTGACAAAAAAAATTCTGGCAGTGTTTATAAAAACACCTACATAATAAGATGGGGAAAAGAGAGGTTTAATTGGAAAATAATTCTGGTCTTCTTCACAATATAGCTAATATTTGTGCAGGACAAACTTTATTGTTTAAACTGACTCTAATCCTTTAAGTTAAAGAAGAATGATCTGGTAATTTCATATATCATTGAAAATGTCAAAATATTTTGAAGAGATCAAGAGAGCATAAATTCCACTGAGTTAATTTATGCCTATCAAGTAATAGGTCTGCATGACATAAGAAAACACAGAGAACATCAACCAATGAGGAAGAGCTAAAACATAGAATTAGATACTATGATGTAAAAACAATTTATTAAAATGAAAGCGGGGTTTTTTCCTGCCTGATTGCTCTTCATTTCCATCAAACTTTACAACCAAGTTTTAAACAAACAATCAGAAATAGAGAAAAGCAGTAGAACTGGGTACTACTCTGGATATTTAGGATAGAGATTTGAATTTTCAAATTCACAGACTGCTTGAATCAGGATTTAGATAGGGAATATTTATAAAGTCATACCATAATAATGTACATGCTCCCCAATATTTAACTCATAGCTGTAATCTTCTATGTTTTTTTCAAATTCCAGTATCAAGATCCTCAACAAATCTTCTGTACAACACTTAACATTTACACTTAACATTTTATATCAATTATACCCTTAAAGAACACTTTTTCACCTTCTTCCCTTAAAGTTCACTTACGATATTGTCTGTCTTCAAAGAATCTTCATCCCTGAAAACCACACAAACCAGTACATGCTTGTGAAAGCAAAGTTTGCCCATCGTGATGTGAAAGCTACTCTATCTCATTGTATAATGTGCAATTGAAGGCCAGGTTTTCAACCTACAGTTAGTGATATTGCCTGGTTTAGTACAATATAAATGATCAAAAATGCTTTAGGGACGTGGGAAACAAAACTAGTTCTGTATGAAGACAGACTCATTGCACACAGTATTATATTGAACAAAGTGTGTCTTAACACGCCTGTCATTGTTCTGAATAACTGAATTCCATCCAAAATAAGTGGAGTAAACAAAGCAGGGTCACAATTTATGGCTAGATTTCCTTAACCCTCCCAGCTCTGAAAAACTGAACCAGTATTTGTTCCTTCTTGCTGCAAAGGCACACGTCATTCTTCAGGCATTGACTCCAGCTTATAGTTTACAAATATAACACAGCTCAGATAGCGATACACTGGTTTTGTAGAGCATTGAAAGGAAGAGCCAAGTTCAGGAGTACTGAAGTGTCTTCTGCATTGTATAGATCTACAACTATTAACTTCCTTTTATTAAAAAAAAGCCCTAGTCCATAGAGTGGAATTCCAAGCAAAACCTGCCTACTCATCTGTCGCTGACTAATCACTACTTGCCACCAGTCCAATTTCCGTTGCAAATAATAATTTGTCTCTTTTGTTCCTTTGTGTAATAGTAACATTTTTCTATAATATTCACAAAAATAGAAATCTTATTATCTGGCACAGGGAACCAAACCAAAAGACTTATCCAATAAATAAAAAGTTGCACATCTTTTATTAACTTCTGATAACAGAAGTCAGAGGACTTATAAAAAAACCTGATCTGATTTGTGACCAAACTAATTTATCACTCAACTCTAGCTGTCTCAGGCAGAATGATAATCTTCCTGGTTCTCCCAAAATGGAAGATTTTTCCAAAATACTAAAAATAAAACAGCAAGTGGAAAGAAAGTGGTGCATCAGATCACTAGAAAAAAAGTACAACTGCCTAAATGCTTTTCTGAACCTTCAAATTCTTATGTTCTTAACAAGGAAATATTCATCTTCCAGTCCAGGGTAAGATCTTTGTCATTTATTTGTGCATGATCACTGCACTTTAACACACTTTATTAGGAGCTGGGCTGTGTATTTGACCCACTCATACTGCTGCAGTACACTTAGGAAAAGGAGGCTGAAGGCTATTTATTCCTAGTTCATTTAATGTCAAAATGGTTCATTCTCACTGAGATTAAGAACCAATGATAAATTTCATTAATTTAGCATTTATATTGTAGAAACTGTTAATATGTAAAACAAAATGCAAAATACCAGATTGTCTAGGGTAAAACATGTTTCACTCTGAAATTTTCAGAAATTTCAGAACCAACAGAAAGAGAGGATAGGTTTATCCTTTGCTGAACCAAGAAGTTCACATTTAACCTATAAAGTACAAGAAGTTATACTCAGCCCAACAAAGAGATAATTGCTTCTCTAAGTAAACCACACATTAATTTGGTGTTACAATCAGAGGAGTAAGTAGATTACATGATGGATAGGAAAGAATTAAAACTGCCTGAAGATTTTGAGGCTTCAGAGGAAAAACTGCCTGCAAGAAGTAAAATGATAGACCAAGAAAGTAAACTCTGGTGAAGGAAACACGAAGGGGAGTTTTGTTTGCTAGGATACAACTGAAGATGTAATTGCACAATCTGCTTCTCTGCTAGCCACCATGTTAAGATCACAGTTGAAGGAGAAAGGGATTTTCTGGTTTATAAGTAATTTAAGTACAATTTTCTTTCAATCCTTTGCTACTCTGTTATCGAATTTCAATACACGTTATTGTCAGTTTACAGTGCTATTAATTCTTCTATTTGCACATTATTTTACCCTGACTGGAGTTTAAATCATCTAATGTGACTGGATAACCACAAGGTATTCCTCACCAAAAGGCTGACAAAATAGGGTAAGGAAGCACTAAGCAAGATGAGGTTATTTTTATATACTTCATACTGTTTGGAGTCTAAATGAAAGGGGGATTTAATACTGAATGAGATACAGGAGGCATAACAGATGCTTTAGGCAAATAATTTAGAAACACATCTACTTAAAAGAGGAAGTTGCAATAACACATTTCCACATCATTAGCTGTAGGTTGTGCACATATTATATAAAGAATCCATGATGAAGAAATGGTTGCCATAATAAAACTGCACATTCCAGATTGCAGCCAGGAAGTGCAGACAGACTATAGGACTCTTGAAACTGAATATGCTTCAGAGCTATGTTTCAAATTCCTAAAGCTGAATTTAGGAGGTTTTCAAGGCAGCAGAAATTACTTTGTAGTAAAACTAACAGTGCATGCCCATTTTGTACACAAGGGAGGGAAGGAGGCAGCACAGCAGAGCTGGAATGCCTCATAGCCCAAAAGGCAAGACTGCAGGAGTTACAGTTTGTGAATGAGCTTCTCCTGCAAGAGAGGGACGCTATCATTTGAAAGCTAGACAGAATTTTCCTCAAGAATAGGAACAAGTTTGTGTGCCTTCTATCCTGTTTCAAAATTTGCATGAGTTCAAAATTATACAAATGTACAAACAACTGTCAAATGTTTTGAACTTATCATAGAGCTTTTGAAGGCACTGTGTTGATGCCAATGAAAGAGAAACAGAGCCTCTAATAGGTTTGAAATGGCTGTGTCGAGGAATTTAACAATGTCTGCAGATCGGTGCTTGTCAAATTAAATTCCAGGCAATTCAAAGAATAAACCCTACTGCAAGAAGTGATACCTTGAGCTAATTATAACCTAGTGGAATTCACTTCTAAACTTTCCTGAGACACAGTTCACTCTTTAAACTGGGGTGGGGGAGGGGACCAAGCAAACAAAACTAAACAATGCGAACAAAAAACCAGGGATTAAACTTTATGTGACTGTGCCATCCTTTTTGAGGGATGGTCCTATTTTGCCAACAATACCTAGAAGCACATTTAAGAAAAGATAGGAGCAACACTGATGCAAAACGGAAGCAAGGAAGAGTAAACGAAGCATTTGCAATTAATTTCCTGTAGTTGACCTTGCTTCCCATCCTGTATTTCTGCCTTAGCACTATTTTCTTCCCACACACCCCCAGTAATTGCAATAATAAAGGGTGTGTGAAGGAGAGATTATGGAGTTGGCAGAAAGGTACAGAACACAGGGAGTCCAGGATGTACACGTCTTTTTAGGACATTTGGAGAGTTATAACTCTAGATGACATTTACAGCAGTTTGTCTTAACTATTTAGGCTATTGTAGCACACATTCTCATTTAAGCTACATCCACACTGGCCCATAAAAATGCCAGCTGTGACCAGAAACAAAACTGAGTGTTCTCACAAACTCTTTTCACCCCAACACCAAAGTGCTGCTGCTGCTGACTGATCTATGTATCAAAAAAAAAATCCACACAGTATAAAATTGTAATTAACCCTTACTCAAAAGCCACAAACATATCCACGAAGGTCAATAATAATTTTATTTGTTGCACAATTATAATTGATTTTAATATATATACACATGGTCCAGAACAAAAATTGAATCAAAGAGTCCTTTATACCCAAACCACTTGTTCCCCTATTGCTTGTAGTCACTGCTTACGGAGTATAACAGCAGGTACATTGTCAGGAACACTTTAAAACTGTGCAGTGCAAAGACAGTGCTTTCAGTTCAGTTTCTTAAAAAGAACCTAAGAAAAAGAGAAGCATAACATTTTTACTGAAAAGAAGTTAGCAAACCCTAGTTTGGTAAGGAGGCTGGAATCAGTTGGGGAATACTGATGTACTGTTTCTTCCAGAAAATACTGAAGGAATAAAATTAAGCCATCAGAAACCTGAACTTCTGTAGAGTGAGAACTCCAGTGGTAGTTTCCAAGTCATTTAACATTCATTTCAGAAACTAAGAAAACTGTTGTCTTTATAACAATGTTCAAATCTGCCGAAACCTCATGGTCCGAAAACGACACAGCTTTTTGTTTCTATGAGTTTGGTGAATCACAGAACTCTACTGCAAATACTTTATTGCCCTCCAGCAAATAATTATTACCTTTCATCTGTTAAGACCACTACAAAACCACCTGACACTTAAGCCAACACCAGGTCCACTGAAAACCACGCACTCCAGAACTTGCCAGATACTGATATTTTTTCCCTACTGTTTTTTTCAGATTCAGGGCATTTCTATTATGTTTTCCTTTATTTATTCTATGTCTTATAATGGGAAGGTTACATGGAGGACTTTTACCTAGAATTTAATTTATTGCTCAAAAATGAATTATCCTGATTTTGGCATTACTTGAAAGAACTTAAGCGCACTACCCATGCAACCATTCTGTACTGAGAAAATTTCTGGTTGTAGAGAAATACTCAGGATTTCCTGTTTTTCTTTCTTTTCGTTCATAGAGACAAAAACGTCACCCAAATTCTTGTGACTTTCACCTGCCAGTTACAATACTTACATGATTATTTAATATATTTTAATGCCAATTTGAGACTCCTGTTCATTTCTCTGACTGGCTGATGTCCCTGTGTTGATGTGGTCCTTATTCTTATCCCGGTCTTCATATTTAAGAAACAAATCACTGGGAGTTTACTGTATTCATTATTTTTGTTATGATTTTAATAATGGGACCAGTAAATTGTAATCCAATATGCTAATAGTAGTGTATATTCAGTCCTTAATTTTTTTCTCTTGTAGCCTATCAGCTAATTGTTGTTTAATAGCTGTACAGTTAAGCAAATAAATAACTGCTTCCTAACCACATTTTGTCAACATCCTCACTGAGAATATTCAGTATAAAGCTGTTAAAGTGTATCCCTCTGAATGTGAACTTCATAGCCAGTAATAATCAAGTATGTGGTCCAAATATACATTATATTAGAATGCCTTGAAACATCTTTTTGTTACTGCTCCAGCCATCATTGTCTGGATATCAATGTGTTAACTGCTCAGAAACACATGCATTTGTACTCTCGCTTTCCAAATGTTTAAGGGCAGTTAATTAATAAAGACTTTGCTAAAAAAAGTAGAGTAGTTTACCTCTCTTCAAAGCAGAACACAATTTTCTTGAGGAAATAGCCTCATTCAACATTTTTATACCGGAAAGGTTGCTTTGGGAGAAATGAATAGCAGGGGAGAGATTTACTTTCTAGAGCTATTCTTTCATCATCTTCATCCTATTCTTTCTTTTACAGAAAAGGTAATTATCTTTTTGCTTTCTTTTAATTTGTTTGTTTGGGATATTTTTTGATGAAACCTCAAAGACTAAGTTCCAATTTCATTGCAAGATGCAAGGGTGGGAAAAAAATACAGGTAATTGTAAGATCTGGGATGGTTAAGGTAATCTCTCCTGGGTGAAAATCAACTGTAGGAATTTTGTGTTTTTTCAAAAATATATTTGCTTATTCTGAAATTCTAACAAGGGCCATAGTACAGTTAGGAGGTATTAGCAAGAAAATGCTAATGAGACTGACAAATCTAGGTACCAACTGCTGGGAAAAAAAAAAAAAGAATCAAAGGAAAAAAATAAACCACAGTGCAGGGAGTTTCTTGTTTTGTCTACCATGAATCTGGTGTTTGCTTTTCAGTCTTATTAGCCTATGTATCACTTCTGGTCCCTGTCAGTGTAGTCTTGTTTACCCAGTTTTCTTTATGGATAGGGATTATCAGGATATCACCTATGCACATTTCAATCACCGTATTTCTTTGTCCAATGTGTGTAACGGGTCAGTGCATTTAAATGTAAGCTAAAACTAAATGGTGAAGGTCTTAGGTCCTGTGTCTATAGGATGATATGTGATAGCTAAAAATCAGGTTCAGATGCAAACTTAAAATATTCAGAATTAGGTTTTCAAAACATAGTTAAAAAGCAACAGTGACATCAGGGTAAGGATCCATACAACAGGTTTGCTTACAGACAATTTTGGAATTAGAACTGCCTTAGATATACTTGAATGTTTTATTTCAGAATTCCATAGAAGGATCTCTCCTTCAGTTTCTCTTGATTAACACTGCACTTTCTCAGAAAAGGGCAGCCAACCAAATTATTAATAAAGATCCTGCTGAGTTACACCTGCAGCCCCATACTTGCTTTTGGGGGATGTGACCAGGTGCCTACCAGGCTGCTGAGTGATCAAAGGAAGGAGCAGCCCATCACTCTGTCTGTAACCTAACACAGCATAGCACAAGAGAAGATATCACTACATTTTGCAATACATCAGGGACAGTAAAGAAATAGTCTTTGTGCTGAGCATTATGCAAACCCAGAGCTCTGGCTCTGCTCCAACAGCTTATAGCATATACCTGCTGCCAGGTTATCTGTAAAGCTAACCAAAGTCCAGTTGTCCAGGAAACCAATCCTCTTGCTTTGCCTCGATTGAGCTGGCATCTCTGCATTATAATCTGGGGTAGACATACATCTTTTGGTGACATTCCCTGTGCAACATAGACACAGTGACTGCTGTGCTCTGGAGAGATAGTGCACATTTCTTCAGATGTTGAGCATTAAACACTACTTAGTTAACATGCTGTAACGGTACTTCACAGAGCAATTATTAAATTACTTTGTTCTACTGTAATGACCAATGATTAAACTTTCGTAACACTGACATTACACACTTTGTTTATCAGTCTCCTATACTTATTAAATTATTGGGAGAGTGGGGAGGGATCTTAATAGAAGTGAATCTGTGCAATTATCTTTCAAGGTCAAAAACTCTCTCCTGCTGTGAAAGTAGACAAACCACATAAAAATTACTTAAGAAGTTTTTAATGTTTAATCTTTGCATTGTCTACATTGTCTAAAAACAAAGCTTGCATAGTTTTCTGAAACATCTGCCTGCCACCCAAAGAGAAACACACACACAGTCCCCTTTTGGGGGACTGAGACACAGTATAGGGGTAGCGGACTTGAAAACAAAATTACTAATTCAAGATTGTACTGTAGGGAGACTGGAAATTATCACATCTATCATAGAGTCATAGAATAGTTTGGTTTGGAAGGGACCTTAAAGATTATCTAGTTCCAAGGACAGGGACACTTTCTACCAGACCAGATTGCTCAGAGCACCATCCAACCTGTCCTTGAACACTACTAGGGATGGGATAGCCACCACTTCTCTCAGAAGCCTGTTCCAGTGCCTCAGCCGCACAGTAAGGAATTTCTTCCTAATATCTGATCTAAACCTACCATCTTGTAGTTTGAAACCATTCGCCCTTGTTCTGTCACTCTGTGCCCTTGTAAATCATCTCTCTCCTGTGGCAGCATGCTACACACACTCTGAGCACATAAAGTAGAGACTGATGTACATAACGTACCCGGCTGGAGGAAACCATTGGACAGAAATTCTTCTACAGGAACTACTGCCTGGTATCAACAGCTCTGCTGAGAGATGTAATATTTAACAAGTAATCCTAACAATTTGCTTCAGCAAATAAGTTTGAAGCTTTAGATAACAAATATACTCAGAATTTCCATTCCTTCCTATTTCCAAGGACAGATACTTACTCAAAATTCCCTGAAGTAAAGGGGAATACAGCATGTAAAAATTTAGAAACCAAATTCTCCATTGCATTGTTTTGGTCACTGCAACTCAGACTAAGTCTCTGCAGACTTTGCATTACATACATGCTTATGGCATTACTTCATGGATAATCTTTTATTTGGAAATTAGTTTGTGCATTCGTAATACAAGCAAGTGATTTGCATTGTTTTGCTGAAGTCCACAACACCAAATTTATCAAAGCAGCTCTGTTTCTTACTATATAAATAGCTCCCAAAGCCAAGAAACTCAGGGATCCGTTAATATTAAGTCCCAATTTTTTAAACTCTGTTTATATTTTCCTGCAGCTCCATACACTGTGTAAGATATCTTAAATTTATAAGTACATTATATCAATATGTTGTGATAACAAAGTAATATTAAGGACTTGGCCTGTGGGAGCTTTTGATGTTCATCTATATTCTGTACACCTACTGTGTTTTGAACCAAAAAGGTCATAATTGGTCATAAAATCTCTGTTCCTGTACCTTTGTTACAGAAAACATCCTAAATTTTTTTTGGGCAAAGGACTTTCTTTCAAATTCTGTTTACATTTTGGAAAAGTACCTGAATATTTAAGGATTTTATTGCTCCTTCTCCTTGCCAACAGCTGCTGTCCTTATGTGCTTCAGCTCTATTCCAGTAGACATCCTTGTACCACTGCTCCAAGGGAAAGGAGAGGGAAAAGCCAGCCAACTCAAAATCCTGTTACAGTGCTGATTTCTGGAAGGCTTGAGAGCCTCATTAAGTAACTTGCAACCACAGCATTTTGGGGGAGTTTTAGCTTGTTAGCCACTTATCAGAGAAACAACTGAATGGGTATTTAAAATTTTAAAAACGGAAAAAAAAAAAATGAGTAAGAGCTCTTTGGGGAAAAAAAAAAAAAAGGAAGCCAAAAATGGCATTAAATTATTTTATACAAAACATCTCTGAAAGGAATAGAAATTTTCTTGATTTTCAGATTCTGGATTTGGCAAACAGGAGGTGAGCTGTCAGGAACCCCATAGAGATAGAAGGACTTGCAAAGAAGCATGATACAAAGTAGGCCAGATACCCAAAGTGTAACTACAAACAGTAGAATTAATCCACATCACAAGTCAACAGAGTACAACCTCTCTAGAACACTCTCATAAACTTTGGAGCTACTGACTCTGCATGTCCATTAGGGTGTGTATGCACAAAGTTAAAATAACGACACAGTAAAATAGATTTTGTCCTTAACTGCAATTCACTGTGTAGCTGGAAGACTGAGCATGGCATATTCATGGCATTTTAGAAAAGGCAGAACAGTTTTTGCACCATTACACAATTTGACATATTTTCTACAAGCCCAAGCACTTCTTATATAGCATAGTAACATGAATATCTGATTAAAGAAAAAATAAAAGATTGCAGAGAGCAAAACCAAGCAAAACAACTTCAAAAGGGTGGTGGTGGAAAGGAGAATAGGTCTTAATTGTAAGGAGCCTTGCAGAACTCTAAAGGATTTTTAAACTAGGGAAAAAAATCCTCCATGTCATTCACAGGCTTTTAACTTTTCTTTGATGAAGAGGAATACTTGAAAGCCTCCTTGTAGCATCTCTTTTTTAATAAAATGAAATACTTGTCTCCAGTATGTTCTTGTAGGGCCATGACTCTCTAATCCCTTCTTTGTTTCCCTGTGCCCCTTCCAGATATTTCTTGACACTTCCATATTTAATATCAGCATAAATTAAAAAGATTCAGGGTACGGTAATTACAGTTTCAAGTACTCTTCAGGAGATGCATCAAAGAATTTGCTGAAAAAAAGAAATGTATTTTTTTCTAATATCCCTGAAGCTCTACTAAATTCTTCATGGTGTGACAGTGTAACTGGTTTTGTGGTAACCCCCTTTCTTCAAACACACTCTTGTTGTATCTAGCTATGCAGGTGACCAAGAAAATGTACAAGAATCTAAGTTGTCTAATATACTGATATTTTTTAATGCATCTTGAAGAGGAGAATTGTGGAACAATCTCAACAATGCAGCATGTTCTTCTCAGCCAAACCAAAGAACTAATTATAGTTATTCCTGCTACCCCTGTGAGTAAAAAATCCAAATGTTATCAATAGCAAGATATTCAAAGACCAGCTGCCTTAAAATGACTGGCTCTCTGCATAGGGGAGAGCAGTGGATATGGAATCATAGAACAGTTTGTGTTGGAAGGGACCTATAAAGGTCTTCCAGTCCAATCCCCATACAAGGAGCAGGGACACGATAGACATTGGATCAAAGTCTGGTTATAAATACTATCCTACAAGAGAAAATAGTGCTCCATAGTATTTTACATCTCCATCAGTGACCTGGGCAACAGGAGACTTGGAAGCAAGTTTTTGGACGACACCAAGTTTAGTGGAGTTGTTCGTACACTGGAGGGTTTGGTGCACCATTCAGAGAGATCCCAATATATTGGAAAAATGTGCCAGCACGAACCTCACGAAGCCTGACAAGTGCAAATGCACACTTTGGCACCCGTGATAGAAATAAACCTGTGACTCAGTATAGAATGTAGACTGGTTGGGTGGGTAGGAGCTATGCCCTTGCACAGAGAAAAGGATCTGGGGGTGATCTCGGCTGAGGGTGAGCGGTGTGCCCTTGCAAGCGATACAGACTAACCACATAGTGGACTGTATCAGCCAAAGCATAGCAAGTAACTCAACAGAGGGTTATTACTTCCCTTTATTTGGTATCTATAAGGTCGCATCTGGAACCCTTTATCCAATTTCAAGTCTCCTAGCCCATCAACAAACTGCTGAGTCCAGTGGAGCATAACTAAAATGGTTAAGGACCAGAGCATATGGTAGTTGAACAGTGACAAAGATAATTGGTTTTGTTTACCCTGAAGAAGGTTGAGGAAGAGATTTAATTGCTGCCTTCAACTACCTAAAGAGTGGTTGCAGAGAAGACAGAGCAGTACAATGAAAGCATGAGTAGCAACAGTAAAAATTTGCTGCTTGAAAATAAGAAAATAATAGCAATAATGAGAGCTGCAACACTGGAACAAGGTGCTCAGAGAGTTTGCAGAAACTCCATCCCTGGAAATTTTCAGATCTCAGTCACTGAAGCAACCTTGAGCAAAATATTCTAGCTTGGAAGCTGTTCCTGCATTGAGTGGGAGTTTGGGCTATGATCTCCGGAGGCCCCTAACGACCCAAATATTTTTTATTCTAAAATCCTATTGGAATCTTGTAGGAATAATGTCCACCAATTTATAGCTCTTGTTCCTTCTGAAAGCAGGCCTGATGGACTTCTTCATGCTAAGTCAGACTATTCCTTAAACCATAAATATTACAATAGTTTACTATCCCTTTGGGCCTCATGAGGGTCCCTGTCTGATGGCAAAATATACAGCTGGTGAGTCCGGGGTACCTACATAAATGGTTTGCACACTGAAAGTGGGAGACTAGATCAGGAAATAAAAGAAACTAGTAGAGTTTACGATGCTTAGCTGAATGCCTAATCTGTTGAGCAAGAGAGATCAGTTAAAATTAATTGCTGCAGAAGTCCACTCTCCTTCCAGTCGGACAATAGGAAGACAAAATGTCTGGAAGAGGAAGAAACTTCCTCTTGCAATCCCTGTCATTCCTTCTTCTGCCTTTTCCACTAGCAACTTATGCAACGGCCAATAGATCTTTCTCCCCAGGAGACAAAGTGGGGACATATTGTGAGACAGCCTTTTCTTTCAAGGTAGAAGTGGAAAGGTGATGGATTTTCAAAGATTTAGGAGCCCATCATCACTAGTCCCCACCTCCATTAGGACAAATAATGAATGGAAATGAAATAAACTCTAATGAAGCCTTCATTTTCTTCTGTCTCAGAGCTGGCTGCTCAAAGGATGTTCAGATATCTCTGAGCAAAGAGCTATGAGGTCCTGGGTTTCTGGGCTCACTTTCTTCTTTACAAGGGCCATTACACTCATCTGAGTGGTTCATTTGTTTTTCTTGTCACTTAAAGGCTTATATAATGGGGGTTATCATTACAAATGGGGGTCACTAGTGTCCTAAATTATGTTCTGTCCACTTGATATGTCAGCTTAATGCTTGAAAAAGTGGTTAACACTTCAATTTTTTTTTTCCTTCCATAAATGTTGTTACCCAGGTAGTCTAGACAGGATATTTAATTGTCCAGGAAGGTGGCTAGATTGGCCTAAACACACAGGTTCTTCAAGTGTGAAAATGAGCTTATCTCCAGGGAATACATTTAAACCTCATGATTTCAATGTCTGTGATAGTTATACCTCCTGGGGAAACTATACATAAGAGTCCTTTAGAAATAAAACAGCAACGTGATAAAAAACCCTGTTGGTCCATAAAGTGACTCGTATTATTGAAGAGCAGGCAATATTGACAGATAATAATATTTTGATAAATGTGAAAAAGATCCAAGAAGGTCATTTGACAGGGACCATATTCTCTTCCAGCCTCTTCTCATATTTACTGTTTGGTTTTCTTCTTATTATGAAGACAGCTTTGTTTCCATATCTGAAAGCAAAACTATGTTTTGAAAATTCCAGACGGACCTTTTAGTTCATGCATTTGCTTCAGGCTTAACAGATGAAAAACTTCTCTATTACTCTTCAGGTGGAAATCTGTTTTCACAGGAAATGTTTATTTGGATATGTACAACTGAGCTAAACTAAACTAAAATGCCAATAACATTCAATAACTGTACACATTTTTGATGCTGGGTTTAGAAGGAAACTGTTGAGTCACTGTCATGGATGAAAACCTGACACAGAAAATTAGTGTGAGCAGACAATGAGAAAACAAATATTTAAAAATGTAAAGATGTCATTGACAGTAGCTTTATAGGTATATATCTGTTCCTTGGGTAAGTTATAAAATCCTTGTGACAATACTACTTGTTTCAAAAATCTAAGAAAATTAATTTTGAATATGTGTTTAAAAATAAGAACAAGATTGAGCACTCATCTTCGTTTTTGGTAGCCCTGTGTATCTGACAATCTTTGTTAAGAGTTAATTTGAGAATTCAGTAACCCAGAGTCTGTGTCCTGCACCATTTCACATAATTTTAGCTCTGTGTGCATCTCTAAAAACATGTGGGTCTGCTATACCCTATTGTCAGCCCCATCCATGTGGACCAGAAGCCCTTCTGTTCCCAGTGCTATTGCGCAATGGACTGCCATGTAAGCACTCAAACCATTTCCCAGGTGGGTAGCACAAAATAAGAACTTTGGGGAAAATGCTTCTATTTTTTAGCCTAAAGAAAAGGACAAAACCAGTCTCTTTCCCATAAAATCTGAAGACTCTGCTCCTACAAAAGATATGTGTGTAGCTTGTTTCAACTTCAAAACAATTATGTACATAGATAAAATCTTTCTTACAGGATTTGTGAAATTTAGACTTAAATAAAAGTATTTATGCTTGTCTTCTTTGCATATTTCAGATGGGATGCTGAAACAAAACTATCAGTTTCATCTGTGATTCTAGTCAAATATTTTTTTGTGTGTGTTTTGGTAATTGCAATATTAACCTGGCAATAAGTATTTCAGGATTGCAGAAAAAGGAGGTTCACACTGTTTTTCATGCATCCTTCTTTAAGCTTAACCTTTAAGGTTTTCAAACACTGGTTGCAGGAGTCATATATCAGGATTAATGTTGCATAACTCTGATGAAATGCTTCAGAGAAAAGCAGAATAAAGATAAAATCACATGGGATTCAGAATCATTACCACCACTACATTTTGCCAGTGATTGGGCAATTTAGGATCTCTGCAACCACTAGAAATGAATTTTATGTGTTCAAATCTGGACTTGTATCAAGAATTAGTTATGGTGTGTCGGTTTTATATCCACCATTAAGCTAGTTTTGAAAAGTTTATTTGTTTTGTTGTTCCAGATTTAATTAGGAATGACAATTGTCCCATATAACTTGTAACAGGAATTTTGACATATAGTTTGATTGTTTGAATAAGATCTAATCTGAAACCAGAGAAGTTCTCTGCTGAGTTTTGCTAAACTAATTCAGGTTTGCCCAATTATGAAACTTCCCTTTCATTTTTTTTTTCAATTCTGTTTAATAATTGTAATACTAAAGTATAGGGGGTTTTGTTCGGTTGGTTTTTTTAAAAAAAATAAAAAAGGGGCTACAAGACGTTGCATTTAATCTCCGAAGGGGAAAACAAGCTTCTTCATTACTCTTCTCTTCTGGGGCTTGGACTACTTCCCAAGTTCTAAAAAAACATTTATGAAAACAGTACATGTATGAAAAAAGTCTTTAGGAAAGAATTATATTTTGCTCAATTTCATATGCCAAAGGTGTTTAACAGAAGCTTCTAGCTATCTGATTTGTCTGTCCCTCAGAGCCATTACGTGCCTGCTGCCTAAACATCTCTCACAGCCAGCCAGTCTCAGCCTCTCCATTTTCTCTGCTGTTCTTCCAAAATTTTCACCTAAAAGAAGTAGGGCATCCTCACTATGATCACACTTGAGAGGGAAGCATTGGAGGACTCCAAATTAGGCCTGCAGGCTGGCTGGAAGGCAGATAGCTGTGTGCTTGAAGCCTCACAGAAAGAAGAACAATATCTGCAGCCTGGAGAGCTCTCCCTGCTTTGCCAGGGCTTCTCAACCATACCAAAAGGCAGCACTGTGGTATTTCTATTCACTCAACCCTGTCTGCACAAGGACATGTTAAAGATGAATCCCTAGCCATAGCTTCATGTTTTACAGTTTCATTGGTTTGTTTTAGTTGTAATCTTACAAATTTTATATTTGAATTTAAGAGAACTTCTCACAATTCTATTTCGCTCCTGAGTAAGTCCTTTAATATAATGTTGGGTTATTAATAGGCTGCTTCCTCACAGCCAGAGCCAGCTGTCAAAAAAGGACTGGCTGAAGCCCAAGGGCTGTCACGTGTGATGTGCAATTGATTGTACGATTCATTTGAGCAGTGAGAGACAACAAGGCAAGTGTTGGTGAGAGATAACATATGCTTTGTGAGGGTTGTCAGAAAGAAGGTGAAGCCCTGTGCTTCCAACATGTGGCATGTGTTATCATGTATTAACACGAGCCTGGATATATCTCAGAGTAACTAAAAAGCATGTAAATAAAAAAGAAACCCACCTATATATTGGTGGATAAATCACTAATGAAAAACTGAGAATCTGAAGCACTTTCAAGAAGCGTTTTCCCTTGAGCTGTGGGAGAAACTGAGAAACAGTTAGGCTTCTTGTGTTTATGTCACATGCGTATATCGTTTTTTCTTCTGCATGCTTCAAATTTTTATGCTGCCGCATTTATGGCTTTGAAATGAGAAAAGAGCTATGCATTAATACCCAGAGGTTTTAAATTCTACTTTCAAGTTACAATACAGAATAAATATTATATTCAAGCTAATGAATATTTAAGTAATTTTAAAATAGTTTGTATAATTGCAGCTGAGCTATTTTTAAGAGAGCTTGTATGATGAAAATCTCAGACTTTAGCTATTCAAATATTTCTCCTTAAGCCTTCCTGTGCTCAAAAGGAGCAAATTTTGAAGAACAACTGTAACTGTCCTCTACTTTCACCTACTTACATGAGCATGCTTCTACTCTGAAGGTTTGGCAATGATGATGAAAAGTCAAGACATTATTCTAATGTTCATGTACTTATTTATTCATCCCAGTTAAGCATTTGTGTAATACTTTCTTCAGCCTAAATTAATGTATTTTACACACTTAATGCATATGGAATCAAGATTACCTATAGGAAACATCTTTTTTCCCCTCGTTTTAAACTGTGAGTCTCAGTATGTTCTCACAAAACCACTGTCATATTTTTAATATTCTCAGTGAGGAAGGTATGGGACAGATCATGCAATGAGCATGTGTACAGGGAAACAGCTTCCATTAAATCCCTGAGCCAAGTTCAGCAGCTTACCATGAGTTGTTCAAAACCAGCAGTTAGCAACAAGTCCCAGAGACAGATTCCCAAATAGATTCTCTGTGAACTGCCACAATCATTGAAAATAAAATATAAAAAGAAAAAAAAATGTGATTGCAAACTCAAGTCATAAGCCAACTGTGTTGGAACAGTAAGATGAAGAGATATTCAGAAAAAAAATTCTGTCCTGCCACAAATCACATTGTCTAGTCACGCCATTCTCATGACAATATAGGTTCATCTTAGACCTGACAGCATCTATAGGTTCATCTTAGACCAGAAAAAGCATCTTCCCTCAGAGACATGACTAAAAGTTGCAATTGCCCATATCAGAGACATATGTTCCACCAAATTCTAGAAGTTATAGTATTTCACCATGTCCAACTTTTCTCATCTGAACTTGTTTTCCCAATAAGTTATGGGGAAATTAAGCCTGTGATGAACACTCCCCACGATGTACGCACATCCATTAGTCTGACAGCTGGCTCAGAGAACAAGGAGCAAATGTATATTGACCTACTTTTTACTGGCAATATGTTAATGAAGCCAAACAGCTGTGGTTGTTTATAACATTACAATATGCAAATTAGTTTTCCTCATGCCTACAAATGTGCTTGATATTTTACATAATGCCCAGATCATGCATTTTTAAGACTCCATACCTGGTTCTCAATGCAAAAATCAGTAATACACACAGCATGCAGTCTTAGGTTTCCTGAGCCAGGGAAGCAGGATTGCTTTTTTTTGCTTTCTAGATACATGCAAATAAGGCTTTTCTTTTGTAAGAATTAACTAAACACACCGCAGTTCTTCATTGATTTGTACATTTGGAGGTGCAGTCTCTTCTGCACACAGAAATTCATTATGAGGAGGCATCATAGGCAACTGGTTCCAGGTGAGCTGTTCCACAGTGCTCGAACTCTGCATTTCTGAATTACAACCTAGCATGCCAGTTCTTCTAACTTACAACTCTTTGTCCTGCCTTTTCATTCTTGAAATCACAGAGGCATTGAAAAGTCTCTCATTTTATTAGGATTCACACTTTTTATGCTGTTGTGAATCTGGTACTAAGCACTGCATAACAGCTCATCAGTATCAGAAAGATCAAATCTCCCTTACTCCTTTATCATTGTAATTCAAAGGCAGTGCAGAAACATCCAGCTGGCATTGGAGCTGTGAATCCTGAGTCTGATTGACGTCAGGTGATGTCTTCTTCATGTTTTAACACAACCAGGCTTGAAAACAAGGCCTACAATAAGAGCTTCTCTCTGGAAGCATAAATCTGTTTTATGGAATCTGAGTGTTCAGAGTTCCAGAGGTTACAGTTTTATCATCAGATAGATGTCCTATTCTAAAGTATAGAAAATTTTATAGAAATAGTGCATTTAGTCATCCTAGCCACTGCTCAAGACCTCAATGTATTTCATGACTGTATTAATGTGTGGCCATAAACCAACACATTTCTATTTATCTATTTAGTATTTTAGTTATTTTACATACAATATTGTATTGGAAATTCTCCTACTTGCAGCACATCCAAACAATTAGGGCATTTCTGGGCAAGTGGTTTTATTCTACGATTTTTAAAAAGTAATCAAATGTCTCCAGAACAATCATTTATGCCCAAGAATATTTGTGTCTCAATTAGTTGGGTATTTTTTGTTGTTGTTTAAGCAGTTATTTGTAACTGTTGCACTTTGTCAGACAGATTACATTGTTCCTTATATCTCCTAGTATGATGCAACATTAGTACTTTTGAAAGAAGTCGTTTTCTTCTCACCCCTAAAAATTATTCAAAATGAGAAAACAAAATTAGTCCATTGACACAGCACCTTTTCCTTCAAGAAACCATGTAGTACATCCCACAAACTCTACACAGACTTAAGCTGACAAAATTTCACCATTTGTCCAAGTTGCACCTAACTGTTTCCTCAGAGTCTTTCACAGGTTCTGAATCCGCACCTCTTTGTCCATTCTATATCATTTTTACAAGCGTGTAATGGATATACAATTGTGTATATAATGTGATACTCCATAAATTTTTTAAATCTTTTTCAGCTGGCACAACTATACAACATGCACAAAATGAAAAGAAGCAGTCTCCAGGAAATGCAGAAGTCTCCAATTAGTTTCTATAGCATTCAGACCCCGAGGTTCTTAGAGTAACAAATTCAAATGAATGTACTTTAACCTACTATCCTTAGAGATACACACAGTATTAGCTTTCACACTGTTAAGACATCTCACACGCAGGGATTGCTTTCAATCCTTTCTCCTCTTTAGTTCCAATAGCAACACTTTTTCCTTCCTTCTTTCTTTTCTTCCCCAAAAGGGATCTCAAGAACTCTGATCTGTAATTGCTCAATGTTCAGGACAACAGCATTTCTTTTAGACAGATAGTTTTTACAAGGACCTCTGTGACTCTGATATAATGGGATCATCATCCCAGGTAATAATTTGTGGAGAATGTGATGGGTGAAGATATGGAGAATAATTTTTTTTCCTTACATAAGGGTATAGGTGCAGAACAACTCCCCACAGAGAGTTTCTAAAAAGAACCACAAAAAGCAGAATAATGTGCACTACTGAAACTGTTTGAAAACAAGAAAGCATATAGATCAACTGAATGGCATACTGAAAATGGATGAAGAATTACCATAGAGGAGAAACAAAACTACACCTCTATTCTTTCTCTTGCAAGTCAGCCTTTTAGATATCCAAGTGATTGTAGAAAAGAAGACAAGTCCAGAGGTCTAATAGGATAACTCCACTCTGACTTAAATGATGCAGAAATGGACAACAGTGAAAATAAAACAGATTTATGCTTGGCTACTTCAATGGATGACCTCTGAACAGGTCATGTTACAGCATTCTCCTCTTCAGTATCTAGCAAGCGATTTCAATGGAGAAGTGCTGTTGTAAGATTTTTTTCTCCCACACACCAATTATTATTAAACAGAAACAATTCTGTGGGAGAAAGCATGGGAAAATAAGTCACAATGCACTTATATTTACTTTTAGATGTGGGTGTTTGGCAATGCATGCATATAACAGCCTACAAAGTCTATTGCTTTGTGACTAAAAAAACCCTGAAGTTTCTGAAAAGATGTGAAAAGAGTTTTTATCATTGTCATCACTATCTCAGACATTTCTATGTATTTGTCCTTGAAAGTCCTCTAAAACTTCAGTAATCAGTAGCTTCATTTTACAGACATTGAACAAGTTAAAGTGTGACCTTGCCAAAACAAAAGCCCTATATGTCCACAACCTGTAAACATATCTCCAAATCGTCTACCACTGGTCACTGGACCCACATTTTCTTTCCTACTAAACTTAGCTATCTCCTACCCAGAGGCAATTCAAAATATCCCCATTAGCGTGTGGGCAGGATATTACTTGCTCTTTTGGTCCTGAGGAGTTGGGACAATGCCTATATGAGGAAAGAAAATTCACCAGGGGCTATTCTCTTGCACTGAGGCCAGTGCACAGCACAAATGGCGTTTACACACCTGAAATACTTCAAAATACTTTGGAGGCCCTCCAGTCTCCTTGCTGGGAATGCTGGGTGGCCCATGCCTATGGCCACACTGATGATTAAACAGTGGGGGCAATCAGATGCCCTGACCTAACCCCTGTGAGCTTGTTAATATCGATGCTGCCTGTGACACACATCCAAACAGACAAGAACAGAAGATCTTGGTGAACACTCACCATTAATATTGTTAATGATGCACTGTGTTTTGACAGATAATTGATTCTACTTAGGACTGTAGGGTTGCATAATTACTTCAGCAGATAAATTAAATTAGATTTGGTTGACTCAACCTGACATAAGTGACATTGCTAAAAAAGACAAAACAATAAAAAGATAAAGAGGCAACAAAACAAACATAAGCAACTTTGAAGTGCTTATTAATAACTTAGCCATATAGATTTAAACTGAGGAAAACTACTTGTTGTCCTTGTGACAGAGATGAATTATTAATTCTGTATATATGCAGCTCAGCCACTACAAAGGAGGAAGATCACTTGCTGAACAGCAACTGAGAAGATGAATTCTTCCAGCAGCTCTTTTTCTTTCATTTAATACCACATCTCCACACATCCAACAGATTTAAAAAACTCTGCTGGGCTCTTAGTTTCAGTGCTATCTTGGGACAGAAAGCTCCATAAATCTCATATGTTGGATGATTAGTTCTTTTCCTCAGTTTTAAAACGTACTGCCTTTCAATTTCCATGATTATTTCCTTGTCTTTATGCGATAAGTGGTAAATAGGAGCCACCATTTATCTTGTCAGTATAGTCCATTATTGTGCACATGCCTTCTACTTCTCTTCTTTCTCAGAATATGATAACTGTTTAGTCCAATCTCTCTTCCCACAAAGCTATCACTGTGTCATTTACCATTCTGGCACCTTCCATGAAATCCACACTACTTCTGCTGGCCTTTCTTGATTCAGTCTCTTTTCATCTTTAATTTACAATATAATATAGGAAGTGATTTATGCAAAAGCATTATAAGGCCTAAGATAACACTTAGGTGGAAGTCCTGTATTAGTCTCAAATCGGGCATTTTGCGAGAACAATCATTCCATTCCTTCATAATTACATTCTCTTGTACATTCAACTTATTCAAGATACTTAATATTAACAGGTGTAATAAACACGTGGTACTGTATTAAATTGTTGCCCATCAGGAAGTTAATATCCCTGCAGCATCAGTTCCTCCCTGGTAAACTAAAGCAGAATGAACAGTTTCATTTCCAGATAATTATCTTCTTCCCAGCCATGTTTATTCTATGTTCCTTCAATGTGATAACTGCAATTGCATAGTTTTGCCAAAGCAGGATAAAAGCAGTTTTAGTCATGACCATAAATGAACACATACTAAGAAATCAGATCAAAAACAGCCCTGGCTGCTCTTTTGTGCCAAACATGAGCACAAACATTCAGCTTGTGCACTGGACCCTCTCCCTGAAGTGGACACGCCCATGTTCTTGTATCTCAAACAAGGAAGATATTTAATAATGCCTTCTCCAGCCCTAGAGTTTTCATATTTCATTCCTACTCCAGAACTCACAGACCCATAGTCATTTACAAGGGCAGGTGTCTGTTTATGCAGTCCAGATGCTAGAGTTATTTTTTCTTCTCAAATGAAGGCAGCTGGGTGCCAGCTAAATATAAGACCCATTTGGCATCTTCATCCAATAAGCCACATCAGGTCAGCTGGAGTTTAACCTCAGGTATGCTAGGAGAGCATTTCTGAAAATTGTGTGCAACACCACAGGGCACCGAGTTGCAAAGGATGCAGATTAAAACACCTGAGAGCTAATTTAGCACATTATATTAAGATGCTACTCATACCTGCAGGAACTCTTACTTCATGAGTATATTCTTCATTCACCATTATACTTCTCCTTCAACTAACCTGGCCTAATATAGGATTAACCAGTTTTTGCTCAAATCTGAGAGCTTTCTGTTGCAAAGTGCCATTTCAGGTAATAATAATGGAAGGGAATAATGCAGCAGTTTCAGCAAAGCATTCAAGATACCAATCAAGATGAAGCATTTCAAAAGAAGTCAACCTTCTTGTTTCTAAAGAAGCTTCTTACAATTTATTCCTTAAGGAACATGAAAACCAAAGTGGAAATACTAATTTTTAAATTGATATGACTACTATTTTCAGATATTTTTAAGCTTGTGTACACAGATACACACACGTGTGAGTGCAGACTCATATAAATATTTCATTTTTATTCATTGTGTTATTAATAATTTTTTAACATTGAATTTACAATTCAACACATTTTGAGTACTCATTCAATTTTATTGAAGGTAAGTATTATACTTTCTCAGTTTTTATACATGAAAGTTTCTCACAGTAACTACTGATACATTCATTTACATTGCTTTTGTGATCCTATACGATCACAAAAGAAAGCTTTCAATTGCCTGTACATCACTCACAATGGCTTTTGTGAATACTTGTAAACTCATGTAGCTCGTCACCTTTTTGTTACATAGGAAAACTTACTATTCAAAGTATGTTAATTATTTTAGATAACCTCTTCAACAAATATTTGCAAATACACAGAGCTGCTGTTTATTATTAAGCTTTGACTTCGATACTGCAAAACACTTATAAAAAGGACACATATCCACATGGGAAACTTCAAAGGTGGGCAGCTGTTGCATCTCGCCAAAGAAAAAGGAGAAAAAAATAGAGACATATTTCTTGTTAGGTTTTAAAATTGCTGAGCAAATCAGTATTAAGAGTCTTCTTATTAAATTAAATAAAATACCACCTAAGGAATCTGTACAATAAGTGTTTCAATCACTTTCTCTCTATACACTCATATCTACTTTTATTTTAAATAGCTATAACTTCATTTATATTCTGCAATAAAATCTAAAGAAAATTTTCTCTCTAGTGTGGCTTTTTCAATTTGAAATATTATCACTCATCATCAGCTTCAAACAACAACTCAAAACCCAGTAATACTAGAGTCCATGTCATTGACTGCCATGTACATAAAACTCTTTTTTCCTTGTAGGTTTCCACAGAAGATTCCTTGATGATATTGAGCAAGTTGTACTTCTGTTATTTTATGTAATGGATAATATGGTGTCAGCCAGCTTGAGAGGAGAGGAATGGGAACCACTTATCACTTGCAGAGCTATGGGCCACTTACCAAATCTGCACGATTTCCTCCAGCCAGACTGGTTCTCAGTGTCTAACTGGCAAACCTTTATTCTGCAAGATGTGCATCTCACACCAAAAACTGAATACAGATTAGTCAATATGACTGCATTGCTGACGTTTAGTTACTGTCCTCCAAAGCTGCAAAGTTGGGCTCCTACAGGAATTCTCATTAGTATAGCTGCTAGCAGAGTTACCTGTCTATAGGCCCTTCCTACATCCATTAGCAGAGCTAAAATTGTGCTTTCCAGCAGTTTTAGATCTCTATTGTTAGTTTTTGTCTCTTTATTCCCTTTTCCTTTCCCTTATATATATATTGTCTTTTTTTTCCCACCCTGGGCACTACAAAGAATTTGGTGTTTACCTAACTCTTTCCACCACAAGCCACTTTTTTCCACTTTGAAATCCATTCTATAATTATGCTAGTTGCATCTTTTTTAAGATCATAGGCTTCAGTTAAATGTTTGAAGGCAAACACAGTATGTTAGTGTGCATTCCAGAGCACACCACAAAGAGGCTGTGATTTCCCTGAGGCCTGTACATACTAATGCTATATAATCATAGGCTCTGTCTAGAAAATAAGTTTTTAGACATAATGTATCAGTAATTATCACAGGTAAGCTCATGACCATGTACTTCAAGGCATCTAGAAATGTAAACAACAAAAAGTAGTTAAAGGAACAGAGGAGGAACGACAGAGAGGCAAGAGACTTGAGTATAGGTTGAGAGCAAAACACAATTCTCACACATGCTTCCGCTAATGCAGAAATAACTAGAAGTATTTGGGAAAAGTATTTCCTGTCCGATAAAGGAGAAGAAACAAAATTTCACCTTAATTAATATGGAACATGGCATATTAAAAAGTAGTTTTCGGTAAGTTAAAATGAGAAGCTACTAGAAAAATCCTGCTGGGGTTTCGAAGCGAAGTTTGTTCCCTGCATTCTGGTTTCTTGGTACAATGTTGGCCTCTGGAACAGGCCGTTCTCCTTGTAAGTAGGTGAGAAGGCAGGTGAATGTGGCAGCTTAGCTGTCCCACACAGTTACCAGCCACAGCTAGGCTGCTGGAAAGCCAGCAGTACAGAATTCCTTGTGGCCGCCACATCCCCGGTCACAAAACACATTCAGTGAAATTCAGAGCCCAAAATGAGAAAGAAAAATCTGAAGGGATTTCACATCTTTTGCCCAACAACTGTGGTGTTCATACAGCTTATGTTTTAGCTACTGCTGGTTAACTGGAAACACTCATGGTTACCTTTTAAAATAAACCAGATGGCTGCTTTCCATGTATTGCATACTTTTGAGCTTGCAGGAAAGATTGTCTCTTTTAAAGGCTGTTAGAAACCTGTGGGAGAACACCTCTTAAATACATATTTAAGACTATACCATAAATCCTATAAAGAGAGCTGGTGAAAGGATACTGTGATTTGGCGGATTTCATTTTTGTTATAATAGGCATTTTCTGCATTAGTTTTACACATTATGTAGACAAGTTATCATCATCATCATCATTCAGAGATATTTAGCCTGTTTCCTGTGATGTATTTAAAAGGCGTTCAGTTCCCAAGAGTAGGATGATTAAATCATGCAAAAGGATGCAAAACATGGTATTCTGGAATATTTCATACATCTAAATTGAAGCTTTATCTAAAAGTTTGACTCCATAATACCTGGGCCCCATGCTGCTAAACAACATTTTCTTCCACTGTCTGGCTCTATTGTATTACCTCCTCCTGCTCTGCTAATTAAACGTAAATCTATTAAACAAACCTATTTTGTTACATAGTCTATTATGCTTAAAGGAAGAAGATAATCTGTTTAAGATTAATATACAGTTTTTTCTTTCCATTTTAGTAATTTTTTTCAGATGATATAAATATTTATCTTCCTACAATTTAAAATTGTGTGTCAAAAGAAGTATTCCTGAAAGCTTCCTTTTAATCTCTAAGTGCAAACTGAAATATAGGGAAATCAAGATCCTAATGCTCAGAGCGATATTCAAATTTATTCCTATTAGGCTGCACTGGGCATCCTGACTCTCTGTATTTTACCTTATAATAAAGCTCACAGAAGGGTGGGGAAATCATATATTATTCTATACCTGCGTTGGAGATCAAAACCAGCAGATTCTTCTCCACTTTTGTTTCAATATCTCTAACCACAAACTGATTTAGAAGCCCATCTTCACAGTGCTTAGCGATGACCGAATTAAACAGGGCTACATTTTTTGCTTATTTTGATCTGTTTATTGTATCTCTGAATTGGTCAAATATTTCCAGTGATATCCCCCTTGTGCCTGAACATTTTGACTATCACAGACCCCATTTCCTGACAGAAAGCACATAAACTCTTTTGCTTTACTGGTCTGTTTGCATTACATACAACAGGATTTACCATGGCAGGCTGGGGATAGCTCTGGTAATCAGATGGCTTTGCCTTAACTGAGAAGTGGATAACAGCCCTCTGACCAGCTGCTGCAGTGTGTGTAGCACCTGTCCCCATATCCCATAGGTCCAGAAAACATTAGCAAGTACTCAGGTATATATTCTATAAACATAGCAATTTTGAATTCAACGGATGTATGCCTGCGTGTTTAATGTCCATCTACCAGCAAGCCTTTCCAGGGCCTACTTCCAAATTTCATCCCTACTCAGGCACCACTTAAAACCTGGGTTATTTCTCTGCAACACTGCACACAGGTACCAAGAGTGCTTGCACACTGCTGCATTACATGGCACCCAGAAGGCTCAGTGTGGAAGATGATAGGAGAGCTAAAATCAGCATTTCTGCTTTTCCCACAGTGGCAAGACGATTTGAGTTATAGCAGCTTTTGAGAGGATACTTCTCAAAAGATCTGTTTGCTTTTTTCTTTTTTAAAATTTATTTATTTTTTAAATCAGGATTCTGATTAGTTACCGACATCTTTTTTTGTCTGCTTCCACTACCTAGAAATCAGAGTGATCCCTAGATTGATCAGAGAGGCAGCATATAGGTCACATGCAAGACACAGCAAAATGTCCTCGTCATGAACGTTACTAGCATCTGTTGGCGGATATGTAGATTTTCATGGGACAGGAATAATTTGCTGGTGGTGAAAAGCTGGAAAGAATCCAGACAAAATATATATGAATTTTCAGGCTCCGATCTTTACTACACAGATTAAACGGTAGAGTGTAATTACATGACACTGTACACATCAAGTCTAAGGAATTTCAGTGGCATAGAAATAATTAATACAACTTTCATACTGTTAGAGAATTTTTCGGTATTTTACACATGCTGTCACAAAACAAGTCTCTTTAACTCCATTTGAAATTTAAAAAACTACCATATGCAGCTTAAAGATGAGAAACTGGGGCATTTGAGCCACACTCTCCTTTTGTCCTAGGTCATAAAATAACTTGACGCTTGTTTTCCTCTCAGTCATGCAATTTAAACAAGACAGATATAAATCATCTGGTTAAAAGTAAAAACCAAGTATTACAGGGAGGGCATGGGGTTTATTTCCTTATTTTTATGGGTTGATGAGAAAACAACTTTGCCAAAACAAGTCAAGGAAACAAAAAAGCACACACTACTTAGTCTTCCCACCAACACTAGGAAAATCTTGTGAGGTACTAATAGCTACTGGTTAATTGACTATAATTTATTTTTGAATCAAATCTGCAATAGTCCTGCTGTCCAGAACATCTTGCCAGCTAATGTAGGTAAAACTGTACAACTCCCAGCAGCAGGTGCTTAATAAAAGATCAGATAATCTCTATTCTGCCAGGTTCAGGGATGTCAGGCTCTTCAACCTCTGGCCTCAAAGGTATTGCTGCAACAATTTTAATTACTGATAATTTACTGGAGCTCAACTGAAAGAACGCCACTTGGACTGTTGGTTCAATTAAAATAAAAGACAACCTCGCTTACAAAACTAATGTAATGGAGAATTTCTCTTCAAGAGAACCCCCCCTTGTCTAAACTCTAGAATTCCAGATCTTCCTCCAAGGAAATTCTAAATGCACTTGCCTACAGGGATAACTGACCTGCACATCCCAGGTAGCAAAGATTTTAGGTCACCTTTCTTTGTTGAAGATTACCATATCTATTTTTTTTGTCATTAATCCTGAAAATGTTACACTTAATAGCTTTTCATTCTTCGTGGAATAAGCTCTGATATTTACTGAGCTGTTTCAAAAGCTCAGAATTGAGTTGAGCTGGTATTTGTATAGGTATTTGCAATATCTGGGACAATCAAATTTATTAATGATTTCAGCTAAATTGAATAAATAATTTTCACCACAAATGGAAAAAAAAAACCCAAATAAAATTCCAAATTTCAGTTTTTGACTGATTCGATATTTATATAAAGTTATTCTGCATATCTTTGCAAAGTGACTTTACACCGCTTATGTAAATCAGACAAGGAACTTACTTTTCCTTAAATCCCTGAGTCAGAGTATTTTGGGGATGCGAGAGGAAGGAGAGAGAGAGAGGAATAAAGGCTGATTAGTTTTTTTTTAGTCTTGCAATTTAAATCACCCAAAACTGGGAGAAATCGATCCTATTCCTCCTTGAAGAAATATCTAATTATTTTTTAAAATGCAACAACTACAGCAGGACAGTTTCTCAGAAATTCCTAAGTGCATACTCCGTAGAAGATTCATTAGTCTCCTAAGTCTCCAAGTCTCCTAAGATAAGTCTCTGAAGAAACACTGGGGCAGTCTTGAACTTATTTCTAAAGCAGGAAAAGGTGGATTTTAAAACTGTTTTCTATATCCCACTTGAAAATTCAAATTACTGAGCAAAAAACATGAAGGGAACACAATCTCCTTCTCTTCTATTTTGTGAAGGACATCTGGGCTCAAAAGTGTGGTTCAGCTGAACTAAAAATAACAGTAATCTGTCATGTAGCACTGTTTGGGAGTCTTTGCTGTTTAGTGGGCATGCCAGACCTGATTTTGATTTTTCTGTAAATCCACACAAAGCTTAGGATTCCAAGTTAAATGTTTCTATTGAAGTGTTCCAGATGAACATGTATGTGGGAAATACTGAGGTGCTGTATACCTTTTTCTTCTCTTAAAGAGGGAAGCATGATCCAGATGGTAAACAGAGTGGGGGAAAAGAAAGTTATGCATTAATGTTGCGAAGTGTTCTTAGGAAAAAATAGTAATTAGTGTAAGCAAAATATCATTTAGAGTTGCTTTATTATTGATACTAACTTCTATGACATTTGACACCTAGAATTTTCAAAAGGCCAAGAAATGTAAATATTAGCATGGACTAATTTTAGCATGTTGTGGTTCCCTGCTACACCCATTTAATGCATGGGATAAAAATGGATGGAGTAGAAGATGTTGGGGTGCCAAATATTCTCCCACATGCAATTAAATCATGTCTTTGTGAAAGCCATTACAATAAAGAACATTGATAATTTATATAAGGATGGATTTAATTAGATTTCAGCATCTTTTAATAAAGTCTAGCAACTAGGATGATGGGGTAAAAGCTAGTTCAGTGTAACCACAAGCTAATTCCCTGTGAAGCGCAGAATTTTAGGACCACTCTACAATTACTATACAAACTTAATTAAGCTCCTACCAGAAGTGGTCTCTCTAGCTTGATACTCCATTTTCAAAATATGTCATGCTGTATTATTCAAAGAATGATAAGAATTAAGAATAAATTATCGATAAATAAGCATCTAGACAAGGTTGCATTTTGACAATATTAAAGCTCCAGAAAATGCATGAGATAAATAAATAAATAAACTCTGATTTATTCAATGTATTAATGAAATAACATTTGCTTGATCAATTTTAGTGCAGTTCAGATCTTCTCAGTGGCACTATAAGGAATAGAATAGGATATTGTTCTCTTCATAATAGGATTTTTAACCCCCTCTCCAGAAAATCTGTTTATGGTTTGACCATCCTCTTGGTCAGCACTGCTGACTCCTCTTGAGTCTCCTGACAACCAGCATGCCCAGACCCTGTTAGCATGGCTGCTCTTCAATTTAGACTTGTGTCCAGCATTACGCCATCCCAGATACAGTATCTGGCATTTGATCATCCTCAATTTCATGGCACTGATGATTTTCCCATACTTCAATCTATCCAGATCCATCTGCAAGAACCAAATATTTTTTTCTTTAATTAGAGGGTTAGCTAAAGAACCTTCACAGGCATAATCTTAATAATTTTAGATAGAATTCTGAAACCAATACTTCATCATAAAATCTATTTGTCAAAAATCTAGTGACTTCAATATTAAACATCCTTTGTTATTTACCTCATTCAAACAAGAACTTCGGAAACATACATTGCATAAGCAACTGCCAGTTAGTAGAAGAAGGTTGATTTAGAGGAAGAAACATTCTACCTCTAGAGTATTATTAATCACACACCCCTTAGAAGGTCTTAGTTGCTGAAAAATCACTGTAGTCTAGCTGCTGTCATGTTCTTTTTCTGGGAAATAAGGGAGTTAAATGATCATACAAGACTGAAGAAAAAGAGTCCCAGCCAAAACCTAAGTCCTTTTAATAGCACAGCACCTTGCTAGTACACATGGCTTTGGAACGGAAAAAACCCACCTCCACATCATAATCACATTTCAGGTGCAAATAATAAACTAGGCCAATTACATGACTGAAAAAAAGAAAGAAAAAAAGCTCTTTCATTTGCATTTGAAAATCAAAAATTAGGCATTCAATTTATCTCAAAATATTTAAGTCAAACTCAGGGAAGAGTTACTATCAGCAATTTCTGTGGTGAAGGAAACAAGTTGCTTTAATTGGATCGCAATTTAGCCTGTTTTCTAAGTACTGTGAGATCCTTTATGACACAAAACTTTAAATAAATTCATCCTCAGTTGTGCAGTAAGAAAAAAATAGGTTTTGGGAAAGACATAGTTTATATTCAGTCAGGAAAACAGTACAATTTTTAGTGACAATTTTTTGAAATTTATCAAGATCAAACAAAATGAGAATATTTAATAAAAAAGCAAAAAATTATCACTGTTTTAAGAACAGTGCAAGCAGGCATACAAGTAATGTGCATTGAAGTTCTTTCTAAACAATGAAAATAGCTAAGCCTAGCTATGACGATGACTGTTGCTTTTAGAGACATCAACAGTATTCAGTAATTTTAAAATACTTTAACAGTATTTACAGTTAATATCAAGCAATCTACTAACTCACTTAAGTTGTCTTATCTAAAAGTACTGGAACAGACATTTAGTTTACAAAATCGTTCTGTAATTTCTGCCACATTTCTTCCCAAAGCCTTTAGAATCCTATATCCTTCAACAAGTTTCCCAGGTAATGAGGACAAAAGTTTTTCTCTTTGTTTGTTGGGGCAGTAACTCTCACCCACCACAATTTATTTTTATAAACCTTCTTTAATAGACACTGGTGATATTAAGGAAATCAAAAGTATTTTGCAAAGAATGCTGCCTCTGAGACGATCTCTGTGGAGGTAATTGTAGGATCTACCTAATAGTTATGTTTCACAAACATCTTTTCATTACGACACAGATTCTCTTCTAGGTACACCAAACCTAGCTTCTGCAAAATGATCCAGAACTACAGGTTTTGTTCAGAAAAAAATCAAAATATGAGCAGAAATCGTCCTCTATTAGGAACCTTGTTTCCTTGTTCTTGGCTGATATTCACATTCCCACAAGTGCACAGATTGGTGCTTTTATATGTTTACAGACATTCCTAGGTATTGTCACGTCACAATCACACTTGGCACCTGCACTTTAGAAAGATAGCAAGTGGTTTATAGGCTCATTATCCCTGACATGAGAAATGCATCTCATTTGGAATTATGTCTCCATAAAAAGCAACCTAAACAAAAAACACAAGTTATCATCAGTCTTTCTAATTCTTGATTAAACATTTCTGCAAGCTAACAAAGTGAATGCAGATGGAAAAGTTTCAACTTAATGAGTCAGATGCGTGAAGACCTTCTTTCAAATTTCTTGCTTCTGGCAATTGTCTGATGCATTCATTCTTTTCATGGTAAGGAGAAAAAACAGCTATAAAAGACATCTTACAATCCACCTGCTAAACAGATTTACTTAGAAGAATAAACTATTTGTTTAATTTTAACTACATATATAGGAAAAATTAAGCTCAGAAAGCCACTAAATCTTTTGCCATAAGAGTGAGCGTGTTGCTTAATCTTCATGACCTTTTGAGAGAACCTTTAACAATGTTATCAAAAAAAAAGTTCAGTGTTAATGCCACAATTAATATCCATCTCCTATGCTTCATTACTGCGTGGTGCATCTCCCCCACTCCTTGAGCTACATTATGAGCTGAGAAATTCTCTTTAGGCCTCATCTTTAACGAACAGCACCTGGGCTAAGCTCTTCTTGAGGTTATCAGAAACACTGCCTGTTCCCAGGAGCTATTGCTGTCCTACAAGCTCCTGTTTTTCAGTGAGCAGCCTTGGAAACTTATTTTTCTTGTCCGAATAACAACCCAAGTGGAATATAATTTTGTTATCAAACTTTCAAAGACAATTACTCCCCTGAACTGTGGCCAGGATGAAAATTTATTATGATTAAAGCCCACTCTCTTGAAACCCTGTAAACTGTCGTCCAAAGTGAGACCCTCTGAACTCTCCTGGACCTCAGCAGGCTGTGACCAGCAACCTCCCTCTGAGTGGGACACCTCTCAGAGCCAGGGAATTCTCAAGTTTGCTGTACCTGGAGGACTGGTGAATGACAACAAGAGATCCTGGGCTGATACTCCACTCCTTGAGGCTCAACCCTTTGCCCATTGAGAAGATGCAAAGGCCTCTGATGTCAGTAGCTCACTGAATGTAAGGGGAATTTTTCACAGGTGTACCATTACATACTCCTCCAGGTCTGTGTGCATAAGATTATGAATAAGGTTGCTCTCCTGGATTCTTAAGTACTTTAAATTTGTAAGTAAGCTAGGCCAGTGAGGGAGTTACTGTTGTGCTATTGTAACTATTCTATATGAATCCTTTGTTAAAATGTTTAAATTAAGCTATCAATTAAGTGCTGTTAAATCTTTAGACCTAACCTGTCGGTCAAGTCTGGCACTCAGTTTTGTAAGGGGGTCTACTCTGAACCTTGTGACTCAACAGGAGGGTCTTTTTTACTCCATTTTATCCTCATCCTTTCCTACTCTTTCCCTTCCCTCCCCCACTACTCCCAGCCTCTTTTGTTTGTAGATTGACTAATTTTAAGGGGTTTTTTTTTCTTTTTTTTTCCTCTATGTGCTTTAACCCCTTAGCAAGTAGTAGCGTGAACCTTGCTAACAAAATTTGTTGTGTTTTTGATTTTATATTAAACCTGCTTTTGCCAATACATTTGCTGATTGTCCTTTAAATGACCTTAAAGCATTCATTTATGACAGATACACCTTTAGATTTAATTTCCCTTCAAATATGAATTGCTATAAAAGTTGTGATTTGGCAAATCTCAACTACATTTTATTTGAGTAAAACAGATTAAAAAACATTGAATATCAGAATTTTAATGTATTTTCTTCTTATTTATTATCAACATAGGAACTCAAGGACTAATAATCAGAATTTCATTTTTCTGGACCTTCTACTTAAAAAAAAGGAAAAAGAATAGCTACTGCATGAAATGAAACACATAAGATATTGGTGACATGTCACCTTCAAGATAAGATAACCTTTCCTCTCTCCTCATGCAAACTACTACCTGAATTTGGAATATTATCGTACTAAACTCAACATTATTAGTTTACACTTTGTAAGGCGGTGTTTCTTCCATCTTTCATCCATTAAATTCACCACGAAAAGAAGGCAATTACCACAATTTTGTCCGCAGGTAAGTCTGAAATGGCTACTTTTCCCCAGCTAAAACTACACTGACACTGTGATTCAAAACCACCATGGAATTTCTAGCATCTCTTTCTTATTAAAGACAAAAAAACCACAACAAAGTACACAATTTTACTTAATTTATTAAGGGGGAAAGTTATAGTCCTATACTGACAATTTTTTTACCAAAGTATCCTCCACGTCTTTAAACTGGAGATCTTTCATACTGTGTATGAGAAACTTCTTGAGTATGTTGCTGTCCTAATCTCCTCTGACTCCAAAGATGTCTGATGCCTGGAACCCCTGGACTTTAGCCAAACTCTCTCCTACATGATCACTTTGTCACCATATTATAAACCCACATCACCTGAGGAGAGATCAGGTGTTATGCTGAATGACAATCCTCACATTTTTCTACAGACACATTTCTCTTTATCCAAATAATTATTGACCAAAAATATTCATCAAGCCATTAGATAAACAAAGTGCCCAGAAAAAGCAGCTGGTTTAAGTGCAGGGGAAGCCTTATTCTTGGTCCACGCAATGGTGAAAGGTCTTATTAAAAAGACTCCCCCCTTTCACCTTTCATTGGGAGGGAAAACATAAACCCATAAATATTTAGAGAATATCAGGTGAATTTATATTCACATGATAAGATCTCCCACAGGGTGATCAATTGAAAATGTGTTTCCTTAACAATGGGAGTTGCTTGATTCCCCATCTAACAGAGAAAGCCTGCTCTAGAAGATACATGAGCTAAATAAGTGGAGGAAGTCACTTTGGGGGCAGAAAAGAATGGCACATAATTCAAGAGTCATCTCTGTTTAACAGTCTCTCCGTGCACAATCTCTCTTATAATTTAATATCCAAAGCAGTACCAATTAAGGATAATTAGACTTTTCCAACTTAATCCAGTTTCAGTTAACAACATACAGTTATGCCCTATGCTTCTTTTTTGATGTGCACTCATATTGACAAACCAGCTTATTTCAGGAATAAGCATTATCCAGGTTATACAATAGGTCTTTAAGTCATTAATGTAACTTTTCGCTAATACTTTCACCTTTAGTTTATATTAAAGATCTGGCAAATTTGTATTTCAAGATCTGTATTTCAAGACCATTCACTTCGGTAAAGCTGAAGGTTCCGAGGAATCAGCATATTAATGGGAAAACAGTTAAAATAAAAGGTTATCCACTTCCATGTATCTTCTGAAAAATTTTAAATCACCATAAAAGGTCTCAGGTAGGTCTACTAATAATTGATTAGGCTTTTTTTTTTTTTACAGTTGGCTTTAGTTATCTTCCAAAACTCTGATCTATTCCTGGTACAATGTTAAAAGGAAGACACCAAACTTCATTCAAGGCAGAGTATATACATTTCCAAAATTCTCTGGACATTTTCCAGTATCACAAAACATTGTTTTGTAGGACATGTAATGGGAATCTTTGTTTTTTATCTAAAATTATCCACTACCAGACTTGAAAATGAGCAAGTCTGCCTGGTTATATCAACAGCAAATAAAATGGACAAGTAGCATCCAGGAAAGGTTGGTAAAATTTTGTGGAGATTTTACTGGAGGATATACATGGAACAGATAGTTCCTCTTTGGGTAATTTTATGTAACATTAGGTAATCAGGCAATATTACCTATAATTTAAAAAAAAAAAAAAAGTAACAAGAACATTGATCACAATAGCACTTTTCAGAGCTTAGGAAATGGTCATTCACCTCCAGGAAAGAAACCAGTAAATGGCTCATCCATTCATATTAAAACAGACATGAGAAATGTAGCTTGTCAGGGTTTATGCAAGCATAGAAACTGACCTTCTAAAAGCAACGCCTGCTTACAGCCTCGTCATTAGTTGGCAAGGACTAGAGTGAATAGACTACGTATTACCTGGCTTATAACTGACTCACAGACAGGATGAGCCTTTTGTGTATTTAAATTTTTTGTTAACTTGTAGGTAAAATAATTGCAAAGATGTTCTTAAGGAAAAAATTACAGCCCCTGAATAGGGCATAAAAAATTCTCTAAATTTCCATAGCGATATAAGATAATACTCATTAGTACAGCTCTGGAAAATATATATACACACTCACTTTCCTTGTGCAGTATTATTGTAATTATCTTGCTTACAAGATAAACATATGCAAAAAGAAGCTGTGTGAGCTGGTCATACTTCATAACATTGGACATTTTCATTGTGCACACAAACAAGTTGTACACTAAAATAAATTGATGGTCCAGGAGATTTATAAAAGGGTGTATAGACTTTTACCAGTAGCTTACTATCAAATTCGCCATTAAATACAGATGGCAAATCATTACCAATTGACAACTGCTGGTTTGTCCAACAGTAGATCATTTCATCCTATTTTCTAATGGGCAGGTGTTGTCAGGATAAAGACCTTTAAAATCAGTACTAAATATTGTCCTTTTGCAATCTTAGCAGAGAAATCAAGAATAGCAAGGAAGTTTTAGTCCTTTCATTCTCTTTGCTGCCAAATAGAAAACAGGAGTAAAATACATTTTGAAGCAAACTGCAGAAATTGTTATGTACTGAACTACAGATATATATCATTATCATATCAGACAGGACATGTCATTTGCATCTTCAAGACTATTAAACACCTTCTGTCATAAGCAGTTAAATAATATGAAGTACTTAAAAACTGGCGTGCTGTATTCCATTTTATTACATCCATAGTATTTGTGGATGCAGTATTGTACCTGCTGTTTAGATTTCCCTCAGGATTTTACATCATTCTCAAAAAATAGAACACATGGCAGCAAATACTCCAGATATTAGAAGAATAAATTTTGCAGTTGGCAAGTTAAAAATTCATTTGATTATTTTCTGGACACTGGCACTTTCAGTCAGATGGTATGTGGTCATCTAACATCACTACTCCTATCAGCAGAGCTGCTCATTCTCTGACACTTTTTTCAGTGTTATAGCTTCAGCCTCTGTGACAAACATTTGATTTGTGCACATACACAATGCTGTTTCTCTACCAGAAGTGCTGTGTCAAGGACATATGCAAAACACTATAAATTGTTTATTACATATTGAACGCTCTCCGTTAGCAACCAAAAGCAAAGCTCTGAGAGGCACACTGCTTTTATGTTCTGTGTGGTTATTCTTACATGGCTTGAGAGTTGTTGCAATGAATTTGCTATCTCTGCATGCCATCCAAGAGCAAGCAGCAGATTCATTGCAATCCTGACTGAGAAAATACTACAGAGAAAAAGATAAACAACCCCAAACAAAGGCTTGTTGCACTAACAGCAAAAGTATTAAAAAAAAAAAAAGAGAGAGAAAAACAAACAAACAAAACCCCATCTCTTAAGGTATACAGTGTTTTCATGATTTTATGGCTTGCTTGTATTTGTGCCTTGTAACTCCACCACAGACTATTTGCATATACATAACATCTTGAATAAGTACATTTTCAGATAAACCTCTGAATTACAAAGTAGTCACAAGCAAATTTTTTATTCCACACTTTTTCAGATTAGAGGTGTGTATGCAAACCATCTGATATTTGGTATTTTTGTAATCCATTGACTCTATAGCCATCTTGCTTGGGCTAGTACTTATCTTTCTAGTTCAAACACTTCTAGATTTATAGTCCCTTCTCTTATTTAAAACATCTGCAGATATTGAAGAAAATAAGATGCTTATAACATCATTTACAAATAAATTCTTTTAACCATATGTTCACATGCTCTTAAGAAGGCCAACTGCATATGAAAAGAGATTCCAGAACATCAGCCTCAACCTCCTGTTCCATAGCCTCTAATGCACCATTTAACTACGTATTTCACTCTTACAAGTGATATAAGGCTACTCAAAGGGCTTCCAAAGACTTGTAAAAATTGCTTCTCACTGTTTAGCATTTGTGGGTGTTAAATAATAACTAACCTTTGCTTGCATTGTTATTAATCATATCAAATTACAAAAGCAGCAAACAGCTCACTGCCCATATTTAGGTTAAGATTTTGCCCTGTCTTTTTGTAAACCTTATCTCTTTCCTGTCTAATTTAGCCAATTGTCTGACTTTTTCATTTCAGATCTCCAAATGCTGCAAGGACGACAAAGTCAAGTGTGCTGGATTGTGCTATGCCTAGAGAAATTATTAGGATAGAGGATATGAATTGGGTATGCAGGTTTCACAAAACCCGCTTGCAAAAACAATAATGTGCTTCTTGCTGATAACTTTGAAAGACCCTCATATCTGAAAAAAACTCTTCTTAATTCTTCAATGACTTGAAAATTGAAATATTTGCATGGAAATCACAGTCACTTGTCCTTGTGACTGGGATTCAGATAAGGCAAAATCCAATGTTTCTTGAACTCAAGCCTCAGCAAAAGAGTTAATTAATTTTCTAATTCAGCATAAAAATGGAATATAGTAACATCTGTACCACTTCAAGGTCTTTGTGCCAAGCAGGAAAATAATTTATAAGATTGGGGGAAAAATATATTTATATGTTCATATATATGTTCATATATATAAATATGCAGAAAGCCACATATTACCAAAAATATATTTAACCAAAAAATGGTATTTCTTTAAAAATAAAAAAAGACACGTCCCTTTTTCATGTGTTTGCATTTCTAAAGAATTACTATCTCTCATCTACCAATTTCTTACCATGGATATTTTAGGAAAAATACATGTCCCATTTTATTTCACAATAGGAGAAAGAGAAGAAGTAATTTTACTCAAAATATTTTTTAAAAGTTTTGTAACACTGAATGCTGGAGACTGCTGATAGTGTCTACATGAGATATTAACTAGATTAGTTTATTAGAATTGTGTAATAGATTTGGGTTAAAATACACAGAAAATTTGTTGCAATACAGAAATGTAAAAGTAAAAATTCAATTAAATTTGGTCTCCAAGATTGCTTTATAGTTTTGCAAGTGAAAATTAATATTCAGATTTCCTCTCCAACTAGGGAGAAATAAGTCTGCTTAGAGGAAGAAAAATCCTTGATACTACTTTAATCATGGTATTTCAGGTCAAGGAAGAAGTGCACAGATATAAGTCTTTCAAAATTACACTCGCTTAAAACCTGTCTGTGTTTTTCATATATTTGCAGTGTACAAGGCAGCCAAAAACTGTCTCCATGTGGTGCTAGCATGATCAAGCTTCACTATAGTGTATTATCCAAGTTTCTTTTGCTAAGTGCTCTTCAGTACTTAGGTAAATTCATGAAGGAGAAAAGACATCCTCTTAATAGAAAAAATTAACGAGTAGTCACACACTCCTCTGCTTACCCAGGGAGATTTTGCTATGTATGACTAAAACCAGGAAAAAAGTGGCTCCAGACAAGATGGGAAAGACATTTCTTCAAAACAAAATGAATAAAACAAAACAAAATGAACAAAACAAAACAAAGCAAAAGCCCATTCCCTAGGAGAGGGCAGTGAGCAAAAGACTGGGATAGTTTTGGCTGCTGGCAGAGTTAAGCCCTTTTTTTTTTAAGCGAGGACCAATTCGACAATGCATTTACACCTGAGCTTATCTCTAAGTCACGCATGTGCATCACAATTAACACTATGTAAACAGACAACCATATTGACTTCCTTCATACAACAAGATGGTGTCCACATTAAAGTACACTCGCACAAGAAAATTATTGCAGGAAAAACCCCACCCAGCCAAGACTAGCAAAAATGAACTCTATTTTTTCCTTCATTCCTAATGAGATTTCTTCTGTAATTAAATTTTTCAACTTCTTCGTTATACGCAGAAAAAATTTAAATGGCTAAATTTAAAACACAGTCAGAGAATCATAGACTCATAGAATGGTTCGAGTTGGAAGGGACCTTAAAGATCACCTAGTTCTAGCCCCTTGCCATAGGCAGGGACACCTCCCAGAAGACCAAGTTGCTCAGGGCCCTGTCCAACCTGGCCTTGAGCACCTCCAGGAATATCCACAACTTCTCTGGGCAACCTATTCCAGTTCTTCATCACCCTGTTAGTAAATAATTTCTTCCTAATATCCAATCTAAACTATTCTCCTTCTATTTAGGCTGGCATATGGTTTTTAATTTTAAATTTATTTAAGGCATTGGCGTTTTATTTCTTATGGTTTTATCTCAATTATTTTTCAATATTTTTTAGTTTTTGGGGAAGTCAGCAAATGAAGACAGGGGAATGTGCTGATTGCCAGACCTACCCAGGCAAACCCCTGCCCAAGTGTACTGCCAGCAGATCTTTCCCCTCACCACAACTTTTCAGTATTTGCTGTAACTGCTGCCATTGTGCCACTCCAACACCCCTGCTTTCGCTGAGATGAAAGCTGCTCATTGCTGTTCTTTACTGCAACAGAACTAGTGCAAATTCTGCTCCTCTCAGGGGCTGAACATGCATGGATAACTAAATAACTAAATTACTCATCTCTTAGTCCTACAGTAACCACACAGACTTCATTCTTATCTCTGGATAATTTCAGTACCCCTTTCTTCATTGTGCAGAAATTGTTTTTCTAGTATCAGTTATTACTAAGGTATTCCAATCAATTTATCCAACCTCATTTGTGTCTTTGCTTTCATCTCTATGGCATCTCACTAGGCTGTGGTTCCTCCTCTATCCCCAGCACCCCCCGCCTCTCTGGTTGTACTCTCAGCCATCATTAGCATGGATGATGTGCCATGAAATCTAACTCTGCCCCCTGACCACTCTGCCCAAGACCTGTCCTGACAGCAGCTGACTGCCACGTGAAGAGTTCACCAAGTGCTGTGTCAGTCACACCACTCTCTTTTCTTCCCCATAACTGCACCTGAAACACTGAAAAACTGTTATGAGAATTCTGCATCAAAAGCATTGCTTCCAGGATTTGAATGAAAGAAAAATATATTTCTAGGTATGGAGAACAGAATTTTTTTTTTTTTAAATAAAGGGGAAAAATGGTGGCGAAGACTGTTTTTCCCCCCAAAATTTAAGTTTTAAGACATCTGCCCAATTTTAAACACTTAAAAAATTGTACTAATTTCAGAATATATTGAAGATTCATCTGCATTGTCATGCTTGCTGTATATGAATTATGTGTCTGAAATTCTTCTTGTCTTGTTGAGAAGAAAACCCCAGGCTAGAAGAAAAAGCAGTAAGGATAATATTTTAATCCTTGAGTGTGATGTCAACAAAATCCTTTGCATTTCTTATTTTAAAAAAGCAAAATAAAATACCAGAGGTTCTCCCCTGTCCAGAGATAATATTTGCATGACTGCAAACAGTACATCATAGATATTATGAAGTCAGACATTTTCAGCTGTCTTCATAACTGCTTGCATTGATTTTAAAGTTTTGTCTTTTTTTTTTTTTTTTTTTTTTTTTCTTCTTTTTTGGTCCTTTTCAC